>JAZDUH010000011.1:16495000-16725000 GCA_036419115.1 Scarus forsteni | reverse complement strand
GCTCTCTGTGGGGCTCTGCCTATGGACTAAATTTAGCTCAAAGTCATTTCGCCTCCTTGTCATCGTATTCTTTGATCCACTATGACGGAGGTCATTGTTGGAGCTCCTCCTGTTCATTCAGTCATTCTTCACAAAATTTTCCCGATTACACATCAAAATAACAACAGAGGGCAAACACAAAAGTATAACCTGCTTTATTTTATTTTAATTTCTTCTCACACCCTCCTAAAGCTCTTCTTTATTTAGTGTTATTACTTCCATCAAAGAGGTTTTTGCTTTCACCAGCCTAGTTTCTTTGTGAACAGGATAACTCAAAACGTTACACAAAGATTTAGAGGAAAGTTCAAGGAATGTTTGTCATGACAACAGAAATACGTCGTCTTTTGATTTTTGTGGTAATCCGTTTAAGGATTTTTTAACAACAGAGAAAGGGCAGTTTTCCACATTTTTGCTAATTCCTCAACAAGTTCTTTAGATTTTGACATTTTTTGGGAATGTTGGCCATGGCACAAGGACAAAGTGATAATATTTTAGTGTTGATCTAAACCCTGATGTGGATCCATGAATTCTAAAGCGTGAGATAGGGCAGTTTTCTACATTTTTATACCTCGTCCATGTTGAATTATATGTTGGAAATGTCCTGGCTGAGGTTTTGTGCTTTTAGAGCATTTGTAGTCATAACTGTATGTTCCTTCAACATTATAAGTCTTACCAGAATAATCTAAAACATTCAGTTATAGCTTCAAACCTGTTTTTACCCCGTCCACTGAGTAGCAGAGGTCGACTGGAAACAAGCCAAGACTACCTATTTCAGGTGAGCTCTGTGCAGCTGTTTGTGCTGAAACAGGCTCCATTGCCGTGTTTATATACAGTATTTAAAAAAAAAAACATGCAAAGCAAAGAACGACCACTTGGATCGGAATAAAGCTCCCAAATAACCTGGGTGTAAAAACAACCCAACATTTGATCCGCATGCACAGACGAAGATGTGGCGTCACACGCAGCATGGTGTGATTATTTAAGTAAATATGAATGCTACTCAAGTCAGTGTGCATTTCAGTTTTTAAGTTTTTGTGCAACCACATCTGAGAAAATCATGACAAAGTGATGGGAAGAAAAAGAAGACTAAGAAAAAAACAGAGTCCACATTTTGAATCTAAAACTAACCATTGGTCTAAAAGAATTAAAGAGAATGGCCTCTAACATCAAGAGAACGGTGCCCCAAGTTCAGCAGGCCACTACATTAAAAGTGTCTGGGTTCTCTGACCTTTGACACTCCCGAGATGATCAGCGTGCTCCTTTTTGTCGGCGTCTTTCGAGCTGCTTTGGATGCCGACTCCGTCAGCTGCCTGATGGCTGTTTCTGCAACGGGATCCAGGCCGTTAGAGAGTCGGCTGCTCTCTGAGCAACAAAACACAAACATGACCTTCAGCACTATACAAGTGAACAGAGAAATGGATTTATCTTTTCAAAATAAACAAAATCACTCGCATCAACAGTCTTTCTATATATTAAATCAATTATATCTATATATTATATAAGTCATATTCATTTTTACTCCACTTACAAAAATGAAATACTCCAATAGTGTAAAAAATTCCATCCCCATGATATTCATATGTGCTTAGAAACAATATTTCATACCCCTATTTCATTTAGATGTCAAGACTTCATTTTTGGATGGCAAATCTTTTTCATATCTTTTGGGATTGCCCCTTGGTGGTTCCATTTTGGAGATGTGTCCATGGTGTCCTGGAGCAGTTTTTAAGTCTGAAATCTGTTTTAACTTTAAAATCATGTATCTCAACGACTTAGAAGAACTTGAATGTGCAAAGGGAGACGAACGTTTATTGAGACTATTGTTAGTAGCAAGCAAGATGGCTCTGACCAGAAAATGGCTGAAAAGAGACATACCTACTATAAATGACTGGATTGACGTTGTTTACAATATATACGTCATGGAGAGAATCACTTTTAAACTGAGACGTAAAATTGATATCTTGGCTGAAAATTGGTCAAGATGGCTCACTTATGTTTTAACAGAAGACCTGATTTTGTTTAGCAGCAACATGCCCCATATGGGAGGCATACCTTCAAGCTCAATGTAAGGGAAGAAACTAATATGGTTATATGGGCTTGGTGTCATATGAGTGGTTAAAAGTTGCTTGTGCGATGAATCCTCCCCCTGCCGTTTGTTCCTTTATTGTTTGTAACTTTATGTTTTCACAAAAATAACAATAAAAAGTAAATTAAAAAAAAGAATTTATTTTTGGGTGCTATAGCGGTAAATATCCAAACTACAGCTGATAAATATTTAATGAGAATATAACTTATTGGAGCGAAGAAAGCTTTGACTAGAAAGTGGTTGAAACCCAATGCTCCGAGAATGGAGGACTGGTTTGAAATCATTCATTAAATTTACATCACAGAGAGAATAACTATTTCTATCAGAAAGCAGTCAGAGAAACCTAAGGCGTTTGGGTCAAAGTGGCTCACAGAGACCAGATTTGATCGAACAACTGATGAATTTATTTTTTCTTATGACTACTGAAGTCCACTGTGGTGTGACAGAATCTAGATCTGATGAATAAGTGTGACATTCTTTGCTCATGTTTGAGTCGTTTTGGTTCTTAGAGAAAAGTGAAAATGTAGGGGAGAGTACTAGCTGAGAAAAAAAACACTGTTGAGACCTAGAGCATTGGCTTAATTACACTGTTTTTGATTTACACATCCATCATGTACTTGTATGCATTTTGCCTTTTGTTAAATAGAATATGTTGATTTCCCTGATAAAAAAAAATCCATCTCATTCTTGTGTCAAGATAAATTTAAGTTTTAAGCAGCTGGACCTGCACAGAGGTGCATGATGGAGCTGAAAGTGCATTCCTCTCTTCAGGTTACTCATCAGCCTGCCCGCTCACCCTGCTTTGCATCAGTTATGTAAAACAACGTCTGGCCTTCAGACTGAACTCACTGCTGGGATTGGGGCTGCCTTTGGGGTCTGACAGGATGGTGGGCTTCTTCTCCGTCACCTCCACCTTGGATGGGGAGCGCAGAGGAGACTCACCTGAAAAGGATTACACATTTTTTGTTTCTTTTGACACAATCATAAAATAACTCTTATGTACTGATCGGGTCACACTAACCTGGGCTGCGCTCCAGTTTGAGTCGGGACTGGACGGTGGTGACTGTGGTCACTATTGTTCCATCCGGCATGATGGTTCGGTCCACGTCCACTTTTTTTGTGGGGGTGAGAGAGGAGCGGAGGGTCAAAGCATTAAGGGGGCTGCGGGGCTCCTCTGTTTCAGTGTACAGCAGCTGGAGATGAGGTGATGAAAATCAATACAGTGAAAATTTGCCTCAAATATGGACATTTGAACATCAGCCTAACAGAAAATGTATTTATACTCATTTTAAATGAGCAGAAGGCGCTGCTTTTGTGTCTCTAGTTTAATAAATGTAGCTGAGGAGCAACAACTCCAGTCTGCATGAGGCTACATTAAATAAAATAAATATATAACCTGATTGATTTTAAGGTTCTTGTTAAACTTTCTTATTTGATCACTTGGACATTTAGACTAAAGGCATTTTCACATTAGACCCACTTGTTTCAAACTGTGCTGTGGCGCGGTTCACCCCCCTCCCCCTCCCCCGCTGGCTTGCATTCACACTTGCAACATCGAACCATGCCCGGACCCACTTGTGTATTTACTCAGTTTGAAACAGCAGGTGGCGATATGCACATAACTGGTTACCAAACCTGCTACGGAGGAGAATGAAGAAGAGGTTACCATGGTTACCATTTCCTACACCAAACAACCAATGTTTACGTTTTGCTCTCGTCTACATTTTCCTTCAAATGTGTTTTTTTATTGTGTTTGAGACAGCATCAGCGACCTTCTGGACCCTCGTAAATCATCGTAATCCTCAACCAGAATAAACAAATCGACAAATTGAGTAAGCAAAAGATTCAACCGCGGGATTAACAGGAAGTAAATAATGAAGGACTTTAACCACAATTCAGTGCTTCCAATACCCATAATGCATCAAAAGTAGATTGGTTTGGACCACTTTCTTTCACACCAGTGAAACCGCACCAAATGTACAGAGATGGAGCGGATCGAGACCACCCCTTCATGGAGGTCTCGGACCGGCTGATTTGGTGCGCACCAAAGTGCGGTGGTTGCATTCACATTGATACTAATGTACCAAACCCTGGGCCAAAACTTCTTTGGTGCGCACTAAATATGGTTGGTGTGAAAACGCGTCAAGATGCAGAGATGGGAATTGAGACCAATTCCAGTAGAGAACTGATGACAACTCCCTCAAGAAATCGATATCATTTGCCCTTTTCCTGATAAGTTCCTTAAGCTTTGCTCTGTGTGCCTTGGAAATCAAGGACATCTCACTCTCTTCAGAGGCAGTCAGCAGAAAGGATTACATGGTCAAAAACGAAAGTTGGCAGGGGGCGGAAGAGGTCAAAATTGCTGCTTAATTTCTTAAATTTTATTGGTTTGATTTAGAAAAAGAAATTCCAAAATAGACAGATAATGTACACAAGTGCATCTCTATGTGCTTCTAAATGAGCCAAGCCCTTAAACCAACTTGTACCTTAAACCACACTTATGCTTTTTAGGAATGACACTTTCAGCAGAGAGTATCAGTGTGTCAAAGAGCAGTCTTAAAGGTGTTTTATTTATTCATTTTCTTAAAGAATTCTGCACTTTGAATTCTGAAAATATTTATGAGTCCTTCCATGTTGTATATCTCCTCAACAACATCCGGGAGGATCCTCTTTGTACCAATTCCTGGTGATTTCCTTCTTAGTTGCTGCAAGCAATGTCACTGATCAGGTTGTCAAAGATATAAAACAGAAAATGTCTTGAATTTTTGTTGATTAAATTTCCCTTGACTTAACTGACTTATTTTCCCTAAGGGAGTCTTCCAAAGGGATAAATAAAGTTATGTCTAATCTAACAAAAAGACTCCTACTTCAAAACTTCTAGTGCATGGGATCACCAGAAACTTGCAGGAGCATTTATCTGTGCAAAGAATATCAGGAACGTCATGCGTTTGACATTATTGTCAATCAAAACCTATGTGGGCTAATGTTTGTCCATACAGAAAATCAACAGGAATTGATAAGGGAATTGTTAAAGTAGAGCATAATCGTTTATGATGTTCGTGTCAATAAAATCTTATCCATTCCTTTAGCCTGCTGATTTGTAGGGATTATTTCAGCGGACTCATTACCATGTAAGTAGGCTTTTTTTTGTAAGTATAGTAGGTTAATGAAATCTACTTTACAGCAGGTAGTGTTAATATTAATTTAAGCCTGCAACCATGAGGCAGATGTTACTATAATGCTGACTTTGAAAAATATGCAAATTTGGAGCAGGGAGAAAAGCCAACAAGTCTGCGGAGACAGCTGTCACCAGCATGACAATGGGCTGCTGTTACACAACCCTCCCTCCGCCACTGTAGTGAATCTTTGTTTCTGTTAGGTAATAATCGGTGATGTAACGGCACACTTCAAAGTGCGAGGACAGCCTCAAGAGAAAGACTTTTATGTTATTCTAGAAAAATGTGTCTTGTCCCCTTTCTCACCTCTACTGTGACTGTAGCATGTGGAGCCAAGCCGTGACCGGGGCTGATTGACAGCGTGTGCTGACCGGTGGGGGCTTTACAGCGGAGGTCAATGGTGATGGTGGCATGGCCAGGCAGGAACTCTACAGAGATTTAAAAAATAAAGTCATGTTAAATGTAAAGCACACACAGCATTACAATATTCCCATTACTGTGGCTCTTTTACACTCCATACATCCTAAAAATGCTAACAGAGACAACGTCAGGCTGCCTGCAGCACATTTAGAGCATCAATGATTCTGCTAAAGCACTCTGAACATTCCTGCTGATCAGGTTTTTGAACTGCAGCCAATAGTAAATTACTAAGCAGCAGTGCTTACGCTCTCTTTTGCCATTTCGCTCCAGAAGTCTAAATCTCAGCTCTTTGGTCTCCTGGCCCAGCTCCCTGCAACAAACAGAGAAAAAGACACACTGGAAAATTGAAAAATACACGAGGCATTAAGCCATACATCATTCAGGGTGCTGGAGTTGTCATCGGGCAAGACAAGACATTAATATGAAAGCAAAAGACAGTAATTGTGGTGTCAGGCTGTATTTTTGTTGTTACACCACCTCTTGTCAGACCTCAGCAAAAAGCTAATGCTGTGACGGACATTTGTAGAAAAGCTTGTCATTCTTAATCCTAAAATTTAAACCCAAATTTCCAAAAACAATGTTGCTGTGCAGGCAAGAGTCCAACACTGATTAAGTAACCTCAACATGTAGATGAACCTAAGTAGGAAATGTCACCATCAAATTATCAATTAGATGTAAAAGTGCACTGTGGTCAGACAATTCTTCAGTTCACAGTTTCTGGAAATAAAGGCTGCCAAGTCCTCAAGGCTGAAGACAAAAACAGACCTTCAGACTGTTGTTGACGCAAAGTTCAAATGTCAGCATCAGCGGTGGCGTGGTGGTGCTTTAGGCTACTTTCACACTGCAGGCCAAGTGGTCCAACATTTTCATATGTGGCCCTAAATCACATTCAGATCTGATGTTCTTTAAAGTAACCTCACTCTGAGCAAACATGTCACATTACTGTTAGGTTACTGAAGTGAGATCATGTCACAAATCCACCCTGGAAGAAGTGGGACGCAGCAAGAGTGTAAACAATGAACTGAACAGTTATGGATGAACCCACCCACTGATGGTGGAAAAGAACAGAAAATATTTTAGTTTAGTCCAGACTAAGCCTGTGCTAAATAAATGGATTTGGCAATAAAAAGGCGCATACACCATGCTGATACTTGTATCAAGACTGGTTTTGTAAAATTTACCTTGCATTAATATCACTCATGTTTCAAAAGGTTAACCTGACAAGCCAGATGGACAGCTCCATATATCTGCCACAGAAATATTTCACAAGTCCATCTGGGTAGGAGCCCTTTAAATTTGTTTTCAGGGGCAGAACGTTTAAAAAAAACACAAGCTTGTGATTGGATAATCGTTCTGCTCGTCACATTCATCACAGACCAATCCACATCATGCAGGGTTGCCTCCTATAATGAAGCAATGTTTTCATTGAATTTGTCATTATTACCTCCGCCAAGGAGGTTATGTTTTTGGGAGAGTTTGTCCGTCTGTCTGTCCGTCCGTCTGTCCGTCCGTCTGTGAACAAAATAACTCAAAAAGTAATGGACGGATTTGGATGAAATTTTCAGGAAATGTTCAGCATGGGAAAAGGAAGAACTGATTCGATTTTGGTGTTGATCCAGAGCAGCGTCTGGCCGCCATGGCAAAAAATGTGATTTCTGTGAATAACTACTGAACTAAAATAGATATCATTATGAATCCAGTTGCTAATGGTATGTTTTCATGGTCAAGGAATCTAAATATTTCGATGAAATAAAGGTAGGAGTGATATTTATGGTCAAAATGACTGTGGCGTTGGCAGAGGTCTGCGCTCTCTGAGTGCTTTCTAGTTTTTTTTCTTTTATATATACATTTTATTATGTTATTTTGTTTATATTGGTTGCTGATGCTGCTCAGTGATTTTTGAAGACTGTATGATGCAAAATGTGCCTGTTTGTTACTTGAAATGGCTGAATAAGGAATTGAACAAAAAAAGTAGCATACATAGCGGCTAACTTAGCCGCTAACAGCTAACAACAGTAAATGACCGCTAGCCGCTAACTTAGCTGCTAACAGCTAACGGCCTTATACTATCGTCTTACACTAAATTGTACCACACAGATGATTCATTTAACACTTATATGTGACATGAACCTCATCAAATACAATCCCTACAAGTAAACTTCTGAGGAGGGCAGATTTCGCCAAGTTTCACTAGGTAGCCACGAGGACAATAGGCTAATCGGAATGTTTGTTCTCAACTTCCGTTTTTTAACTTCTGGTTGTCACGTCCGCATTCTACAGCTCTCTCTTCCCTGATTGGGCTGTTAAGAATTCAGCCGCGTGAATTCATTGGACAACGGAGGCTTGCAAGACAGAGCTGCAGGATTTCAGAATCAGGCAGGTCTGTCTGCTCTGCAAGGCTACAAAGATAGTAGACTTAAGTTTAAATTTGGAACATGTGTTTTATCATGTAGCTTGGCTTCTACTTTGAACTGTGCCATTTTTAACATTACCCAAAGTATATTTACAACAACTGTCCAAACATTGAGGCTGTATCGATTCTGTAGAATCCGTATCGATACACGTATCCCCAAGAAGTGCATGACGATATTTTGCCGTATTGATATTTAGAGCACAGGCCTAATATGCATTGTACTGTGGCTTCTGTGTTTGGATAAGTTTTGAATTGTGAGTTTTCTGGAAGCACCGAGCCATCGCCTCATCTCATCTCCTATTGAAAATGTCTGGCACAATATAAAACAGAAAATATGACAACTGTAAACCTCACCCTGTTGAGCCACTTAAGATTCACATCAAGAAACAACGGGAAAGAATTTCATTTCAGTAATATAAAGATCTGTCTTCAGAGCCCAGAATTCTTGTTAGAAGCTAAGGTGATGAAATATTATGGTGACCCAACTTTTTATGATGTGGTAGACTCAGAATATGTGTTTTATCCAAACGTGCAAGCTCTCAAATCCAGGTTTGTAAGAAACTAATTATAAAAAACGTCTTTCAGAGCATTGTTATTTGGCTGGCACAGTTCACTACCAGCAGGCAGATGATTACTTACATAGAAATCTCTTCGCTCCATTCCAGCGGGGCGTTGGGGTTGCTGGGCACAGACAGGAAGCGTGTCGACCTCTCTGTTGGGGGTTGGTCCAGGTTCAGGACGCAGCACAGCTCCCCTGATCTCGACCAATGACCTGCGTGCACAGGGGGACACAGTGAGACCGCGGCAATCAGCAGGAAGCCGGACGGAAAGGATCTGACGCCGAGGGAAAATGTCTGACCTTTGCTTAAGGTCGCCCTGAGCTGCCGGAGCAGGAGTCGTCTCACCAGGACGCTCTGGGGTGCAGAGTTTAATCCCACAGACAGATGGTCCATGGAGGCCTGGGGGTGAGGAGGAAGACGACCCAACAGTCAAGTCAGTTTTTGTGTGGAATGAATTCTATGAATTCAACAATGAAGGATTACATTATGAGTGTGAAAAAATATAAAATCCCCTTTGTCTTTGCTGAAACAGTGATGACCTACATCATCTGTGACAGAAGTCTAATTAATCATTTAACTCTTTATTTGAATGAAAGTCTAATTAATCATTTAACTCTTTATTTGAATGAAACACAGGGGACTTGTGCACTAATAATAGGATAAGCACTCAGGCCCTGTTTACACGATAATGTTGTCAGCTGAAACGGAAAGGTTTCCCCTTTGCGTTTTCAAAAGCCTCCACGTTCACAAGCAAGAACTGAAAACGCTGCAGAATGCAGAAGAGGTTTGCACTGACGTGTTACAACATGCGTTTGCTTCAGGTGAATACTTTTCACAAACAAAAATGGCGAGTGGAGTTTCCTGTCTGGACAACTGAATCTGTTGTTGCTATTGTTGTTCCTGGGATGTTCGCGCAACCTTTATCTGAAAGACTGCGCATGCGGTGACGTCAGCGTTTTCTCTGGAAACACTGAATCCCATCCACATGGAGATGGATACAAAAAAGTTGTCAAAACTTTTCACTCTGGACCCTGGTTTCAAAAGTTTGTGGATTCATGTACTCCAGGCACAAACAAACAGGAGACAAAAACACAATGAAAACTCCTATCAGAACTAGTATCTACATACAACTCTGAGGAGTTACATGATCAGCTGCATGACCCGTTTTCGTTGTCTTGTTAACGTGGCCTCAGTGAAGAGACTCCTATCAGAACTAGTATCTACATACAATTCTGAGGAGTTACATGATCAGCTGCATGACCCGTTGTTGCAGCAGCATTACCACCTTGATTGACCCAGGCTCCGTACATGTAAGCTCCAGGTAGTGGAACTGCTGGTGCTGTCTACTCTACCACATTGCCTCTTACTGGCCCTCCATCCAAACAACATAGACTGATTAGCAGCAAGAGCCTGGTGGGGACCTCCTATCTTATGGGATTTGCCCCCACGATGCATCTAAAAGCCTGTTTACACATGCAGAAAAATCATGAATTATCCAGAAGTTACCTGGGTTAGCTGTATGTCTGAACACAAACAGCTGAGTTTTTAAACAGGACTTTAACCAGGTCATTTCCTTGTGCCCCCCTAGTATTTTCCCCGTGTAGAGTCAGGGTCTGAGCCAAATTGTGAACGCAGCAGTGAGCCTGGGTAATGCACTGAGGGGAAGTGGGGAGGGGTGATGACATCACCCTGTGCAACCCCAACAAAATCGGAAAAGGAAGACTTGACAGGATGGATAAAACCAACAAGCGTTGTGAAATAATTTATATGACTGTAAGGAGAGGAATATAAACTCAAATGTGTAGTTCCCATTGTACATCATCAAAGTTCTGTAGACCATGTACTCTAATATGATCGCCACCAGGTCTCTCACGCATCCATAGAGCCATCTCGTGCTGCTGTTGGATACAGAGCTTAAACACTGCAGCTTTCTTTCTCTGGTGTAATCATTGTGCATGTAGTGATGCTGCTTTACATTCACTTCTAGGTGAAGTAGTGCTCCTCTCAACTTTCACTGATGCTGTTGATACACTTTCGTACATGTATCACTTGAGTGAGGATATAAATTAATATCATAGCATAAAGATATGCTCTGTATACAGCTGTATTATGAACACTGACATGTTTGACTGACATTGTCTCCGACTGCCAAATCTTCAACCAGGTATCTAAAGCCTTGTTTCCACGGCTTTGGTTCAGCACAGTCCAGGACAGTTTAGAGCGGGTGACCCTGATCTTGCTTGTGTTTCCACTGCCAGCTGTACCTTCACTTGAAAGCTGGGATGTGAGCCAGGAGGAGAGGGTTTTAATGGTTACATAAAACAATGCAGCAGTCTACAGCTGCATCCAATTGTAAAGAATGGACACCAATAGAGGACTTGCAGCTCCCCGTTCCTCTATGGAGCACTGTTTCATGTGGATATTCTTTATAAAAACAGTGGAGGAAAAATCACACTAAATCCACGGCTTATTTGAACCTGGTATGGGTTTTCATTGCTGTCACATGAGGACTGACGTTTTTGCAAACAGTTTGTAGCTTTGTGCTCTAAGCTCCACCTTTAAGTGTCGTTTGGTACGCCTTTCACCCCTAAAGACAAGTGCCAAAAGTGAGATGGCCTGAGTTATTTATTTGGGTACCTTTCCTCGTATCAGTGGAAATGCCTCTACATGCATACAGAGCTGTACAGAGCTGGAATCAAATTGCTTGGTGGAAAACACAGCTTAAACGGATACACCAACTTTTTTCTTTTCGTGTCTTGCCTCACTTTCAAGTCTATGACAAGCAGACAGACACAGTATTTTTTTACTCTGCGTGCAGTAACAAATGCAAATTGCCTGCAGATTTAAAAATGGCATGCAAGCTAATGGCACACTCAAAACTGTGAGCTGGTTTTCATCATTCACTTAAAAGAGCAATTCAAAAAATTCAACTTGTTCACGAATGTTGTTTCTCTAGCAAACCACAGCGGAGGTGGTTAAACAAAACAAAGCCTCTGTTTATGAGTAAAAGAAGATATGACAGTAGTAGAAGATAATGTACCACAAAAGGGTAAAAAAATAGTCACAACAAGCACATAGGACTGTTTAGAGTTGCTGAAGAGTTTATCTTGACTGTAGGCAGAGGCAGGCTAATGCTACCCATGTACCGCCTATGTTTGCACTAAGCTATTTAGCAGTGGGCAGGCTCTGCCCATCTCTTCTTTGTCACTGCAACCTTAGTTGAACGAATAGTGTCCATCTGCTTCTCATGGACCCGGAAGTGAGGCAGGACACAAAAAGAAAAAAAAGTTGGTGTATCCCTTTAACAGCTCTGTTTTAAACTTTGATACTTCAACCTGAAAAATAGAATGTGTCTGGCCCTGGCTGTTTTCAGAGCTGAGACCATTGAAAAAAAAAAAACAGATTCAATGTTTTTTGCTACAAAGGTAGTCAAACTCAAATATTTCTCACCAAAGGAGAGGACACGCATGTCTTGAGGTTGAGGACCATTGCTGGCTGAGTGCTGAACAGAGTGTCCTCAATCAGTCCCTTAATGGTGTCCAGATCAGCATCGCTGTCGGCTCCCTGGGAAAAAAAAATCTATTACTCATTGACAAAGTTTTGAAGCAGTGGAGGTGGGAAAACTTTTTTTTAAATCCAGAGGTGCTTTGATTATCTTTTCACTCCTCATATCATCCTCCTCTTAATAATATCAAAGTGAAACAAACAGAAAATAACTGTCGCTGCCGCTTTAATCTTGAAGTTTGTTGAAGAAGCCTTACATCTCTCGAGGACTGAACACTGAATATTTAATACTTTCACACTTTCAATTAGCAGAGACTTAAAAGACAGAAGTTTATGTATATTTGTTATCACACTCAGTGGTAATCCCCAAAAGCTTTCCTCAGAAGTGAAACCGCATCCTCCTTTTTTCATAATTGACTCCACTGCTGCCTCAGACAAAAGGCGTTACGCTGTATGCACATTTATGCAACCATATTCACAACGGCGATTCCTTCATGACTCACAGGGAGTGTAATGAGGTGGAGAGTGACTCACATGCAAAACAAGACATGTGGACTGAGATTTATGAAGGCAGAACCACAAATAATTTGAATAATGTGTGTCTTCTATTTCAATTCCAAAGTAGTTGGGGCGTTGTGTAAAATGTGCATAAAACAGCATACAGTCATACACAAAGACAAGATACTTCAAGTTCAAACAGAGGAACTTAGCCTTTACTCTGGAAATATAGACCCATGCTGTGTTAGAAGCCTTCAGCACTTTTCAAAGAAGACGGACAGCATAGAAATAGAAATCATAGACCAATTCCAGGTGCGAATTGATAATAACTCCCTCAACGAGTCCATATCATCAGTGTTTTTCTTATCATTTCCTTCCACTTTGTTCTACATGCCTTGTAAATCAAGGATATCACGCTCTCATCAGAGGCAGTCAGCAGAAACGACAACAAAGAAGTTAAAAATAATCTCGGATAGCAGGCAGAGGAGGTCAAAAATTGTGTCTTATTTCTAACAAAAAGACACTTCCTGCACAACTTCATTAGTGAAACCACCAGCCACTTTATCGATGCAGGATTGAATTGGAAATCAGCGCTCTTGTGTGTTTGACATCATTGCCACTGAAAATCTGTGTAGGCCAAATTTTTTTCTTCATAGAAAATCTGCAGGAATGTATTGAGAATTTGATCAATACGCAGACTTGTAATGGCACTGGTACCAATTAAATCTTATCGATTCCCACCCCTAGAACAAATTAACACCTTTATTTGCCCTTTTTTCATCCTTTTCTGATTCCATGGTGAATTTCTGTTCCTCCAAGTGTGTGAATTTTACCTCGTCGTCACTTCCTGTTTCCTTGGTATCAAGCAAATAATAAAGAAAGGCTTTTAAGAGAATAATTCCCCACAGTTTGTCCAGGAGGCATATTTTTGTAAGTTGTGGGTTTAAATCTGCCATATGTTTGTGGTTTAACAAGCCACTGCTGTTTAAAGGTGCTATGAGGAGAATCCATTTCCAGCGACATAAAGACTCTGCTACCCATGAGCATGCGTGGCGACTGTCGTAAAGACGTGACCCAAGCCAAGACATGCGTTTGTTGTGATGCTCATAAATATGCAGCTCCGACCTCACTCAGAACTCTGGAGCTTTACAACTTCTTTTTCAACAACTTCCAGGATGCAAAGCGACGAGGTAATGTATCTCTTTCTAGTTACGTAGCGGTAGTTTTTGATGTGTGACAACAAGCAATTTTTGGAAAACTTAGTATTGTAGTTTTGTAGCTGGCTATATATATCGCTACTTACAGCCCGGTGCTCTAAGACGTGTCCAAATAATATAAATTTGCTCAAGTTTTACTTGTCTTGTTCCCGAAGTTGAGTATCCAGGCCAGTCCAGCCCTGTCCAACCCGACCGCGAAGCTAAGCATTTATAGATAACCTATTTTGATGCTATAAAACTCATCTTAAAGTGTGTATTTCAATAAGGCATATATCTAAAAGTGAGACCTTTTTGTAATTACTTAGAAACTTCTCATAGCATCTTTAAATGTCTTATTATCACTATGATTGCAGACATGCTAACCATTAGCCTTACACTACTTTTTCTCAATATTGTTAGCATTGAGCTAGCAGAATTTTACTTAACTCATTGTTTGCTTTATTCCTGTGTATGTTTCAGTTTTACAGTGCTTTTTATCAACCAGAAACTCTTTGATTATTTTAAAGGACTGGTTCCTGAGAAGAACTATTAGCGCACTAGGCACTTTGAAGGGCAGGAAATATACAGTAACAAAGCGTCCCAGCTGTTTTGGACTTCTGGTTGTTCATGACCTTCAATTTCAGAGCTGCAAGGCTGGCATATGATATCAGAGGATTCAGTATCAGTTGTTCTCACCTGTCTCTGCAGCTTACAGGGAGAGACGCTCAGAGTAAATGACGGCTGCTTTGAGAGAACCCAGGACATCAGGAGACCCTCGTCAGCCACCTCCTCCAGGAACACCACAACCTAAAGAGCCAGACGGGCAAAACGGGGTAAGAAAAAATGTCAGACCTTGAAACAGACTGAGGGTTTACAGGTAGGAAGTTTAAAAAGCTTACAGAAGAATAAAAGTGGAATTCACGCTTAATTCTGGTTCATGTATTTATTTTCGATGATGGTATGTTCACAAATCCTGATCCACCTGTATTCTTTGTCCATCTGAAATACTCTCTTAGACCTCCAGCCATATTGTCAACAACTCTGCATTCATTCTACAGTCTCTGCTCTGCAGCTGCTCTTGGCTTGCCAACCCAAGTCAATGGGCTTAGACTGCTATGAAACAATGGTAGGATTTCACATTGGTCAGTCTGTTCTGGAGTGACAGGGGGAACAAACAGTCTAGGACAGCTACTGGCGCTGTAAACAGAGGAAGAGGGACACATCTTAAAGGCACAGACTTTGTGTCTTGTTCACAGAAGTGCTCTATCACACAGAAGAGACACGTTCAACACACTAACGGATATATAGAAAACAAAAAAGCATGATATAGGTTCTCTGTAGGGAAAGTTTTGGATTTTTGAAGTAGGGTTGAATGAGGTACATGAATTTAGCCTTTGCATTGGCTACAGAGATGGAAATCAGCTCTGCATCTTTTAAGAAATAGCCAGCACAGAAGCTAGGACTATATATTGCTGTGGAAGGTGCCATGGACTACATGTAATTTAAAGATGGACACTTTATTCCAAACTCATAGATCCCTATCACCAAAATATAAAAGTATAAATATTGTTAATAAAATAATAAAATTTAAAAAATGAAAATACAAAGAGACATTTACTCCAATGTTTCCAGTAACAAGAGAAATATCTAGAATCCCTTAATGAAGGTCGAGTCAATGACATCAAAATGTCCTTTTCGGAAGAGTTTTAGGGACAACAAGCCACAAAAACAGCATCGTGTTACTGCATGATACATTCATAACATTTACAACAACTTACTTTTCCACTACCAAGCTGCTTTGTGTAGACTGTACCTAACTCAACAGCACACCTAAAGCATCCATATGCCAGCAGCAAAATATATTCTGTCACACTGCTAACTGCTGTGTGCCACATACTTTTAGACAACATGCTTCTCACACTGTCAGAAAAAAGCCCATACACTGTGTATAGGACATTCTCCCACCTCTTGTTTTTATAGTGCTTGTAAATATACTGTTTGCAGACATAAAATGGTAGAAAATGATGTGTTTTTTCAACTAAATATACCAAATGTGAGTTTAACATACACCCTCGAAAAAACTGTACACCTAAATAATGAGCTGATGTTTCTGGTTTTATTATTCACCCGCCTTTTAAGAATCTGGATAATAAAAAATCCAGGTGTGCTCTCTTCATACCTTGGCCACTGTAGGTGCAATAGTGATCTGATACGTGTCCATGGAAACAGCAGCATGTGACTGCTGTGTGACGGTCACAGGGAATGCCACCGTGTCCACCCAGCATTTACAGTCTAACACCTGCAAAACAAAATGAGGCAGCTATGAAGTGTGAGAAAATAATCACACTTGAAACCATTTTAAGATCAATAAAAATGTAAAAGATTGGGGAGCAAATGTGTGAATCTAATAATTTGGATTGCAATAGCAGAAACGTGATTACCAGAAAATGGATGAAGAGTGATTTAGCTAAAGTTGAGGTCTGGGTTGAGGTTATACACAATATACATGTGATGGAAAAGTAAACTTTCTTAAATGAGACTGGAGGTGGACTGATCTAAAAGAATTCTGAAAAATTTACAATGTCCAAGGAGCATCCTAGGGAGGAGAGGAGGCAGGGGGTAGTGGGAGAGAGAGATTTATACTTCCATTTCTATGACAATATGAACATCTTGGTAACTTAAGTTAATGTACTTTTGTACAGTACTTATTGGTTTATTTTATTTTTATGAGTATTTATTATTATTATTATTAGAGTAATTGCTTGGCTGAAACATTACTTTAATAGTTTGCTTGTTTACACATTCATTTTCTGGAATTTTCATTATTATTACCTCCACCAAGGAGGTTATGTTATTGCCGGGGTCTGTCTGTTTGTTAGTTAGTTTGTTTTTTTGTTTGTTAGCAACATAACTCAAGAAGTTACGGACGGATTTCCATGACATTTTCAGGAAATGTGGATTGGGATAAGGAACAAATGATTTGTTTTTGGGAGTGATCCCGATCAGCGTAAAACCGCCATGACGAAAATTGCAATTTTTGTGAACAACTACTGAACTAAAATAGATATCATTAAGAATCCAATTGCTAATGGTATGTTTTCATGGTCAAGGAATATTTATATGAAATAAACGTAGGAATAATATTTATGGTGAAAATCACAATATGAGTGAGGACTGTGGTGCTCGCGAATGTCTACGCTCTCCGAGTGCTTTTCTAGTTTTATATAATTTTCAATTTTGTCTGATTTTTATTTAATGCTATCAATACCTATGTCGGAAACAGCATGACACTTGACCATAGCTGTGGCAGGACGTGGGAGGGATGGATGCCGTGTGGCTGCGGGATGTTCAGCAGATTGATGTGGACATGTGAACTTTCATTATTAAATTGCTTTTCTTTTGAAAATCACTGTAATGTCCAAAAAGTTTGATAAAAAGAGTTGGAAAATAAACAGAAAAACTGGATAGAGTACATAAAACTAATTAGGTCTGACTTTATCTAAGATGTCCATCATTCGAAGAAAAAAAATCCTAGTTCGTAGCCACAGAAATCTGTTTCTTTTATTTTCTCTTTTGCTACACTGGAACATGACAAAACTCTATCAGTTTAACTGGTTTAACACCATGTACAAGAGACAGCAAATGACCTCTTCAACAAGGACATCATTTTATTTGTGTATATGAATACATAAGGCTATCTTTTATTTTGATTCAAGGTGAAAGACTGAGAAATAGTAAACTGATGAATTTAAAGATGCCACATTGAAGGGGAGAATAGACTCAGCCATTATGTCCCACTTGAATGCAGAATGTATGTTAAAATGTTAAAAAATGAAAAAGAGAATAACAAAAATGATTCTTGATCTGCAGCTCATTTGAACCCCTCAGATATTAGTGCTTTTTTTTCTCATTTCTTGCCCTAATTAAAACGAACTGAGTGAGTGGCTCCAGACACCTGCCTCAGAAGTTAATCCCTAAATGTGTTAATGAAAATGAAGCACAAAGATCACTCACCATTCTGTGCGCTGATTGGTCCGTGCAGGTCACACTTTCTATGGCAGAGGCAGCCGTCAGCTGGAGACTGCTGTCAAAAGTGATCTGGATGGAGCTCTGGAATAGACAGAGGAGGATAGCAAATGTCCTAAATATTACATAAGAAGAAGAGGAGACACTCGGGGAAGACACACAAAATTTTGTTCTGCAGTTATTTCTGCCTGTTATGCAGCTGCTTAGCTGTTAGTCACAGTCCTCAGGCACTGTCTGACAATTAATGAACGAAGCTGCTGCTGCTGTACCCGTTAAAATTAAAGGCAAATGAACTGGAACATGTCATGCATTTTAAGTGGGGATGTCATGATTATATTTTTCCAAACCTAAACTAAACCATAACAATGAATGCTGCATTTATATTCTTGGACTGTTAAATTGGCTGCACAATGAATCCAAATTTTAAAGTTAAACCAAAACAAACAGGCTGGCTTTTAGAATTAACACAATGAAGAGGTCTGAAATTATTAAACAAAAAAACCCCTGATCAGGCTTTTCCTGGCCAATACTGATAACAGACCATCTGTTTGTGAGATCAGCCTATACCGATCATGTTTGATATCCTTTTTTTGATAATTGGTCCAGTATTTGCTTAACAAAGCAAACTGACTATAATAACTATTCAATGAAGCAGTCAAAACAGCACTAATTATCACTTAAATAAAAGGTAATACCTTTGAAAATATTACCACATTAGCATTATGTGACTGATGTAATTATCCTAGAAAAACTGCAAAGGAAACAAATTTCTCTCCCGCTCAAAATCTAAACCTCCAACTCTGTAAATTACATTTAAACACATCATGTTCCTGGCTTTGTCAGATACTTATTTTACCTAGCCAGCCTGAATGCAACACAGTGTTTTTGACTGGACCTCAAATGCATCATAAAATTTGAGGAAAGAAGAGGATTGTAGGGATGGAAAATATTGGTCTTTTTGCAGATGTTTGCTGATACCCAATATGCAGATATTTCCAAACTCATTACTGTCAATACAGACATTAATTTTTCAAGAGTACGAAGCCTCCACTTAACCAAAACTGACCTGTTTGGTGACATTCATTTGTGTTAGATATTTGTGTCTGTCAGAGATGTAAAGCAAGAAAAACAATACTTTATTATTTAATAAAAGATACATCTGTTTCATAAAATTGGACATTCAGTGATGATGAGAGAAATCATCACTATACATCTTTACATTCTGCCAACGTTACAGCCACTATATCAGATATTTATGACTAATTAGTCTGCCAAATTTTGTTTGTAGATTTCAGCAAAAATCTACTCACGATCGTGATTGATTAACTTTGCAGGCAATTATCTGACAATAACAATATCATGCACCCTGTCACATTGTTTATGTTTTCTATGCAGTTTAATAGTTCAACAATAGTGACAAAATCGCCAGATGAAAGACAAAAGTTCGGCTGTGTCATCAGCAGACAAAAATAAATGTCATATTTTGTATTGACAGTCTGAATCAGGAGCATGTTTAAATCAAATTGTAGTGGCCCATTAACTGACCCCTGTGGGACACCAGAGGAGCTTTTTCCCCTCCAAATCTGAAGTTACTATACTTGTGATAACAGCAAACAATATTCAGAACAAAATATTAATTAGCTGTATATTTGAAATCTATTTTGTACATCTTAACTATGCTATCTCTGTTTCTGGTCTAATCTTACTGTTGGTGTTTAATGTTGAATGTCCTTCCTTCTGTCTGTAAAACTCATTTGAACAAACCAAGAATAAGAATAGATTGTGGTGATATTATTATAGAACAAAACAACCATTACCACAGCTATGCTTTCACTAGAGATGGGACGATACACTGAAGTCACGACACGCTGCACATCGATATGCCCAGGTCACGATACGACACGTCACGATTCAATATCAAAAAAGTAAAAAAGAAAAAATATTACTGTGTAATTACCACTTATTTATTTTTGTTTGAGTTGCACACAAGAAAACACAAGGCCTAACAGGCCAAACACAAACAATAACACTCACTCTAACCCTAGAGAGGTGAGAGAGAGTGTGTGCTAACAAGCGGTAGGCTCGTTTTCACCTGGGTCGTCTTCACATTTTTATGGTCGCGCTGAAGGTGGTGGTTTACGTTTGTTTTGTTGGAGGCGGTGTACGGAATGACAGCATAGCAAAGTTTACACACAGTCTTAGTCTTGTTACTCTATTGTCGTCTTTTTTACTGAGAAAGACAAAATACTGCCAGACAGATTACTTTTATCCAGGCAGAGCGTCCTCAATTTCGACCTCATTCGACTCCATCGTTTGGCTTTTTGGAGGCAAGGTAGTTGGTGGAAATGTTTGTTGTCGTCACTTCTGGTCACTACTGCTGTTACCGGATGTGACGTCTTTATTTTGCGATCCATTTTTTTCAAAGTCGATGCGTTTCGTCACTTTCTGTATCGCGATATTTCGCCAAACGATATTTCATCCCAACCCTAGCTTTCACCAAAGAAAATATTCAGATCTTTGCAGTCACAGCAGCTCTTATTTTGACTGAGCTTGACAGAATTTTATGAGTTTTAATTCTTCATTACAAGGAAATGTGGGATTGTACAGTGAGTATAAATGTAAAGGTCTGATGCACATGCCCATGTATCCCTCCCTCTTATGGTTGTGGTTATTATTACTCTTAAATCTTTTTGTCCATCACTTTTTCTGCTCTCTGTGCAGCATGAACAGTGCTGGTGTTTCTCCAGGCACCTCAGTGGATTGTGCGCTCAGATGAAATACTGCCTGAAGGCGCTGGCATAAAAATTAGAACATATGTTTGACCAAAGGCTGCTGGGGAATACAAGCGTCTGTTATAATGAAGTGGTTGTGGATTTTGTCTGGTTCTGACTGATAAAATGCACATTCAGACTAGAGGAATTTGGACCAAAAATATTGATATATTTTTAAGATGGTAAGACACAAAAATGGTATTGCTATCTACAAAAAACTGATAACCAAATATTTTAAATCTTGTCATGAGTCTTATGAAAATCAAACAAGTCCCATACCTGTTTGATACGACAACAGCAACAACAACAAAAAATCTAAGACAGCCAATAATGTTTACTGTTGTGTATTTATGGATCAAAAATCACTGCATACTCCTATGCACAGACTAACTTGCACACAAACATTGCAGCATTTCTGTATAAGTATTTCAAGATGTTCAGTAACCTTGAGTAAAGTGAGTTTCAAAGAACATAAAATTACCAATCATCAGTTTTAAAACCGGAAGAGAGAAAGCTCTGTCCAAGTCGCACAAAAAATCTGCACACGCCTGCTCAGCAGTTTTCCTGCGTATTTTTGGTTCCTTTTTTGGTTTTAAAATAACAATTATCAGAAACAGGGTGTATGGGACATTCACTTTAGTATCTGTGGTGCCAAACAGGTATCTGTGCAGTCTGTTTTACACACTCATGCTGGATCTGTGCAGCTTCTTTCTCCAGCTCATCTGTTTCCAGGATGATTATGACGCCCCTCTGTCCTCATTGCAAGCCACAAGTTTATCTAAATATTGTCATGGTTTAAGTTGTTTTGTTTCTTATGTCGCTAGGGATGGGAATCGAAAACCAATTCCAGTTGAGAAATGTTAACAGCTCCATCAAAGAATCGATATCATCAATTTTTTTGTTAATCAATTCCCTTATCAATTCCGTCCACTGACAGGGTTCAGAAGCATCAGAATTGTGACTTAATTTTAATTGTACCTACTACACAACCTGAAGTGAGTGAACACACCAGCAACTTGCAGAACTAGTTATCTATGCTGTGACATGTGTTTGACGTTGTTGACACTGAAAATCAGACCAACATTTGCCCACATGGAAGATCTCCAGGAATCGATAAGGGAATCGTTAAAGAATTGGATCGATTAACAGGATCGTTAACAGCATTGGTATTGATAAAATCTTATCAATTCCCATCCCTATATGTCGCTGCGTTCACACCGGACGCTACTTGTACTACCTCGGCGATCACTCCCCATGCAAAGTCAATGTACAGCCACGATGGGGCGGGGCTAACCCTGCCGCGATTCGACAGCCGCTTTTCACACTACCACATAGCTTGTCGCACGATGTGAAAGTAAAAAAAGTTGATCAATCAGCGGTGTGTGCTCGTGTGACAGTACCCTAAACAGAGGCTGTGTCTGAAATGGCATACTAACGTTCTACATACTACAAACTCGTGTGTATATACTGTATACTACATAATATAAGTATGATTAGGATGCCACCGTTCACACTGTAGTGTACTACTAAGTTTTCCATGATGCATTTCAAACCTCCGACGACAAAAATCTTAAGCACGCCAGGCTATCAAATATCTCTGTTGATTCGCCACATTTGAAAGTTCAGAGAGCATTTTAGGCGAGAAAGTCACCACGTAGAATACCAAAATGTGGTCATTTGAGCCATAAAACGCACAGATACAAATTTCATTTCGGCATTTCGGACATTCCGCTATGTGCGCCATTATGCTATCCAAGAAACTTCCGGTCGGCTCCAAAACAAGAGCCCAATTTAAAAAACAGTAAGAACTAAAGGAGGAGATAATAAAAGATGTGTTTATTTTTAAAACGGAAAGTTTGCTACTGGCTGATTTTTAGCTGAATGCCGGTCATAATGCATGCCACAATGCATTATGGGGCTTGCAATGCATTATGGGGTGTCTGAGTGACTAGTATGCCCACCTCACATACTTACAATTTTTTCCGATTAAAGTATACATCCGGGTATTTCTCGCACACTCAATCTTTTCATACTATCTAATGTGAACGCACTACATACTCATTTTGGCGTCACACTTAGTATGAGTAGTACGTTAGTATGCCATTTCGGACACAGCCAGGCAGTTATTCATCCGGACTACAGAGTAACAATCCATGTCCATGAGGGAAACATTAGTCAGTGAGGACATTAGTTCCGCCTAGACGGCCCGCGGTAAACTCACAGATAATGCTGCTGCAGGGCATCAGCTGCAGTGTTTTGTGGTTGATAAGTGAATAAAAAGGATACAGCTGGAATAATGTCCACTCATATATCCCATTATATGATATATGATATGATCACGGTGAAACTCGAGCGGACGTGACGTCACCAAAGCTCTTGTTCATGTTTCATGTCACTCCCTGTGTTTTTGTTCAGCCCTCGTTACCCTGATTGTGTTCACCCATGTTGCATTGCCTCCCTGTGTGTAAAGTGTCTGTGTGTCTACTCCTCAGTGTCAGTTTGTCCTGCATGTCCTCTGAGTTTGGCCTCATGTCTCCAGCATCTTTGTGTTCTCCTGTGTTTTTCTAAGTTTCCATCGTGGTTTAAGTATTTTGGGATTGTTTTTAGTTTTGTAGTGATTTTTTTTGTTCAATCCTGGCTTTTATTTAAGGTATTTCAGTGTCGTTCCCGAATACCTGAATATAGATGCTATTTTTGAAAATCCTCAACAAAACAAACTGGCACAGAGGAGCAGACACACAAAGACTGCAAACAGGTGAGACAATCACACAGGTGGACACTATCAGGGGAATGAGGGCTGAACAAAAAACACAGACGATCAGGGAGGGAATGAAAGAAACAAGAGGTTTAGCCCTTGGGTCTCTACGTGGCTTTTTTCTGCCACAAAGGGAGGTAATTTAGAACTAACTAGTCATAACTTTCACTCTAGTTAAAAGAGTGAAAACATTTTTTGGTGAGGAAACTTAATTCAACATAAATTTTGGAATTGTGGTTTCAAAAATCTGAAACGTCAGAAACAAAGCTGTGGGCAGATTTAATTCCCTTTTGCTCTGTTTTGGCTGTTTACAAGCTACAAACTTTGGCTGCTGTAAAAACATATCAATTAGTTTTCCAAACTTTTTCCCCCAAATCTCTTCATCAAGCTCAGTCTACTCAAAGCTATTTATATGTTTTTAAATTATGGATTTTAACCCTTTAAATGCATATTTCCTTTCACTGCAGTGTCATGGCTGCATTCAAACATGTGGTTATAATGGGAGAAAAACTTAAAATCTGATGCTGCACAAAAAACAATAATACACAAAACCTGATGTTTTAACTTATCTTTATCTTACATCCAAGAGCGAGATAGCATGTAAAAAATCTCCAGCCTCAGATCATTTTTATACACTTAAAATCAGTCATTTTGTGTGTTTTTTCTCATCAAGTCAGTGACACCTCCAATAAAATTGGCATTTAAAGGGTTATAATCTTTTTTTTTAAATTTAAGTCAGGGCTGAGCTTGATGACATCTGAGTAAAACATTTGGAAAAAATATTAATCTGTTTTTACAGCAGCTAAAGTTGGAGCTTGTAAACTGCCAAACAGGACAAAAGGATGTTTTAATACACTCCTCAAGGTAGGGCTGGGATGATTCACTTTTCTCCCAATTCAATTTATTGCGATTTTTTTAGGTGCCGACTTTTGAACAAAAAAATCAATTTAAAAATCGGCAGACAAAAAATCGCGATACTTATGTGAATCGATTTTTTTCTCCCAGTCCTACCTCAAGGGTTAAACCTTATGAAATAAAAGTCCAATGCATTATACACACACGTGTAAATCTATCTATCTATCTATCTATCTATCTATCTATCTATCTATCTATCTATCTATCTATCTATCTATCTATATGTATAAATATGTATGTATGTATATATATATATGTGTATATATATGTGTGTATATATATATGTGTATATATATATATGTGTGTGTATATATATATGTGTGTGTATATATATATATATATATATATATACACACACATATATATTTATACACACACACACACACACATATATATATATGTATATATACATATGTATACATATACATACATATCTATATATATATATATATATATATATACATATATATATATATATAAATATGTATATGTATATGTATGTATATATAGAGATATATATATATATAGATATATATATAGATATGTGTGTATATGTGTGTGTGTGTGTTAATGCTAACATCTGGCACACCTAACTTCTAACTTGTAACATTTTCATATAGGGCTGAAAAAATAACCCGTTGTCTTCATAATCAAAAATACTGTAATTTTGGAAGAATTACACCAATTCATATGGTATTGTTTTAAACATTAGCCCTTTTCAATTAGTGACCTGAGGGCCACATGTGACCCAAAAGCAACTCTCTAGCAACCTGAAATCAACGTGACTGGGACTTAAGTCGGGCGAGAAAAACAGAGACAAGTTTGACAAACACTGACAAGGTCTTACAAAAATTCCAACATTACTAAAGACATTGAATGCAACATGTTCTGAAAGGTTGTTTTTAAGCAAGTTACTTTTAATGCCCTTTCAAATGTGACCAAAAGATGGTGTTTTTAATCTGCACTTTCTCTTTGTTCATACACACCTTCATACGTGCTTATATTTACCTGTCAAAACGTGTTGGAGTTATCTGAAGTGTTAAATTTAAAGAAATAGTATTTCAGCAGAAGTTTAGTTTAAGTACTGCTCTATATTGAGTTTATGCCCTTTTGGATAAGACAAACTAATAAACATCCAGTGTGTTTGTTATCTTTTTGTGTTTCTTTTACGTGGTTAAATTTGCTCACCATCTGCCAAAAATGTGCGGCCCAGCTCATGTCCTAAGTCTGAAAATCTAGCCCTGCTGAAAGGGATCAGTGGTATAGATCATTTACAGATGGACTGTCATGCCCTGATATCTGAATAGTATAATAATGTGTCTAAAAAACTGTTAACGTTTCCCAGCCCTGACTCCATCTCATCAGTATCCATGGTCAGAACTGCACCGGTCAGTGCTTAGTCATGCTCAGAGAGAAGGAGCTTTGCCTGTGGGAGTGTTAGACTTGGAAAAGACCCTTAACAGGAGGAATTATTGTCTTGGGTGTAAGAAGAGATTCAGCAGGGACTCGGCAGCACCAGTGACCTGCTATCAGAGCGAGAGTGAGCCAGAGGATCTGTTTCAGACGTCTCAGGAGGAACATGCAAGAGAAAACAAATCCCGTACTGTCAGGGCATATGCTCCTCTGGGTCCAAGTCCAATCAGTATCACACACAGCGGAGGAGGCAGGGCGGAGGTGGGAGGATGATATAACAAAGTTTGTGCTGTGTGTCTGTCTGTGCGTGTGCTTCAGCCAGGAGGGCAGGAAGCCAAGTGCAATGCTGCAAGCTGACGTAGCTTCCCTGGACCGACACTGCAGCCACATGACCGCAGAGTACAACCGGCTGTGTTTACCTCGGTTGGCCGGAGCCTCGAAAACTGCTCAGTCACCCAACCGTTCATTACATGCAGAGTGCAGAACAAATATGATGTGATGTGTTTCTGATTGTGAGGGCTTTGGGAGAGGTCCGATAATCACATGGTGCTGACTGTGTGTCGGTTTGTAGAAGCTGCTTCAGTGATGGTTGTGTCACTGACACACAAGCACCACCCGAATATTTGCAGTGAAGTTAATTAGAGACGGCACGCAGATGAGAGCATGTGCGCCTAAATGTCAGAGCTTTACTGTGGTTCAGCAATAATAAGCACGGCCAGAGCAAAAAATGATCATCATTAAATAGAAATTGAATTGGGAGAGACCGGAGATATTAATGGGGATTCATTAAAATGTAAAATATCTGAAAAAAAAAACAAACCTAAAATCGTTTTGCCATGAAATGGCATGTAAGTTAACCCCAAGGGCACAGAAATCCACCCTGACAGGGCTGGGTAATAAATATAAATTCTACAATCCATTCTATCCCAGCTGAAAGATATATCGTTATCATATCGATATAGAGATATGAACATTCAAGATATAAATATGGAAAAGGAAACGATATAAACAACATAGATTTCCCCCGTGCTTGCCCTGCACGTCTGGAAGCCACAATAAAATTCATTTTTACGATTGCCCTTGAATGCACCACTTGACGCACATGCCCATTAGTGGTAAGCTGGGTCAGCCGTGATGTTACCGGAAGAGTTAATAAACAGTATCACCGCTGTCTGGCAACGGAGCTTGAAAGTTTGGGGGCATTTTACCAAAACAAAAGAGAAGAATGTGCAGTGCACAATCTGCAAGGCGGAACTTTCTTCCATGACAGAACGACAGTGATGTACACGGATCTGAGAAGGAGGCATGTCGTGGCTGATTCAGTTTCTGATGAAGAGGGACGGTCGTCTCGACAAGCTAATTGGCTAATTAGCGCCTAACATTAACATCAACACTATGGTGATCAGAAGCTCCCGATTCTCAGGGGACAGTCCCTGTTTTGATCACCTGCCCACGGTTAAAGCTGTCCCCGAAAATGTGCCTGATTTTAGTGTTTTACCATCATGCGTCTACTAGAACAAAGGTTATTGCTACAGCCATGTAGGAGCAGAAAGCATGAGTGAGCAGGCTGAGCGCAGACTAAGACAACAGTAATTGTGTTGCCAAGTCTACTCATTAAAAGTGACTTTGGGCTTGTCTTCTGCTTGTGTGAGTCCCACATGATTATCACCCAGCTGCCCACTACAAAGCAAGACATGAGTGTAGTTTGTCCTTTCCTCACCCCTGTTTCCTGGTTATCATGCCTGCAGGAATCAACACAGGACACCCCCCAAACCCACTCACTCATGTGGCATATGCACAACTATGCAGGCACCATAGTTGCCAGGTCTGCGAAATACAAGCGATTTGGGCCACCAGCTGCATGCTGGTGCAGTACGCTGCAGTTCATGCATGATGTGACGAGTTGACTGATCGCAAAAATAGTCATTTGTGGCAGCCCTCACAGTTGTATCGTTATCGAGATATCTGGCATGATTGTCGAGATATGAAATTTTGTCCATATTGTTCAGCCCTCATAGAGAGACAGACAACCAGTCAGACTCATACTCATACCTTTAGGGTTATTTATTTTTTTAGTCAAATTTTAACATGAAACTATAAGTTAAAATGAGTTTAGTATAGCTAATCTTACAGTGCAGCTGGATCCGCCTGTAGCAATGGCTGTAATCAGGCAGTTCCGTCTTGCAAAGCTCCAACCTACAAGTGTGAGCGGCCCAAAGCGAGACGGCCCAATCATCTTCTTTTCAGAGAAGGAAGAGGCTGCAGATTGTGGGAGATGACAGCAGAAAGTGACTGCTCGTACAGAGATTAGCATAGATGCTAACAGTATCAGTTTTATCAGATCTGGATCAGATTTCTGGTATAAACAAATAACTAAATCACCTGACCTGACTCATTATCCTCTGTACAACCAGACTCAAAACTCATCTGCTCAAACTCTTCCACTCACTCTGATCTCTTGTACTCTTTGGATTGTATTGTTTGTTCTAATGCCTGTTTTAGGCACTTTTTATCAGTACTTTTGTATGGTGGCCTTGAGTGTTATGAAGGGGCCCTTAAATAAAATGTATTTTTTTATCATAACTACACTATAAACTTCTGACATGTTTCACAGAGTTGTTTTTACAAAGAGGTTCTTCTGTCTTTCGGACCATGACAGTAGTGTCTGCCTACTACATTATCTGAATGGCCCTGAATAAATGTGATAATTTTCATCTAACAGAAGTAGCAAAATGATTACTCCCAGAGCAGAATGATCACTTCAAATAGATTATATTAAGACAAATAAGCCCATAACTTCTACTAGGTTTTATGGGAACAATCTTATGACTGAGCATCAGTCTTCTTCATAATCCATAATCATCATGACTGTTTTGTGACCTGCAGTGTAAAGAATGTTTAAGTAGTCACATAACTTAGACATTATTCTGTCAACTCAAGACCATTGGCCACTTTCGTTCCATATCGCCCAGCCCTGTATAATGCAAAAATCATCAACTTTCAGATCATAAAAATCAGGCCTCTTCTTTAATGGACACTTTGCACTTCCATAATGCATTTAAACTCTTTTTCATGCCAAACTTGTTGAACCATGACATGAAACAGTGTAGTATTGTTGCAGGTTACATTGGGACACGCAGCCGCGGCTGGCCGATGTGTGTCAGTCAAATTCTTTCACGCCTCAGGGAAGGTTATGTCATCAGATGACTGCAGCCTGTGCTGTTTATGACAGTCAGGTCTGACACCATTTGATTAAGTATCAGGCAAACACTCTGAGCTGTGGGGTCGAACCAAGGACATGGATTTAGTCTTAATGACCCTGACCTACTGAACTTTAGAGATACATTTGTTCTGAAGAAATGTCTAAGAAAAACTACCAGATAAAAGCTTTGTTCTAAACCACAAGAATCACTTGCTCTCACTTTCTCATTTCAGTGACTGCTATGTCATCATAATGAAAGCTTGTGCATGTTTTTTCCCCCTAATTAGCACAGCAGTGCACCCGTTAGTGCCACATAAGAGCATGAGACTGCAGGGCTATGTGCACATTCAACACATAAAAAGCTGCACAGGAGTAACACGAGACTGCAGGAATATTCCAGTACTTCTAACTGAAAGTTGTCACTGTACTGGGACTATTTTAACACATTCTGAAATCATGATTATGAGACACAATTCTAAGACATGATGACTTGCTGATTTTTAAACATGCACCACAAAACTCCACTGGACGTATATTCCTTTGAAACAATCATTTAAACTTTAGGCACTGGGCAATATGATAATTTACTTGTAAAAATACAAATATTTCAATACTAAGCTAATAATACTTATAGAAAACTGAAAAAGCGTAAGATGTTATGTGATGTTACATGGTAAATGTAATTAAGTTAATGCTGTCATCTTTTAATCTCGATTCCTCAGTTTTCATGGTTGTGAAATGTAGAAATTAATATTAATTAAAATTCTATTAATTACACAGCTCAACTGGATTCTGCATTGAGACAGGCTGATTTGATGACATATGTTAAATGTGGCAGCCACTAAATACACAACACAAATTTTACTTATAGTATCAGTGGTTCAGTTTTAGCTGTAGTAGCTGCCATCAGGACCAGAGTAGATTGTTCAATTAAACCACAGACTTCAGGCCAACATCATACAGCCTCTAAAGTCACACCTATTCAATGTAAACTTGTCTCAGAGTGAAACAACAGTAAACTCGGTTTATTCAGGCTCTGGGAGGAGAAACACTCGCCAAAGTCCTGAAGTGCCACAGAGACCTCTTTCACAGGTGTGCCTTAGGAATCAACACAATCATTACACACAACAATACAACTAATGACTGAGTTATTCCATCAGTTATCTTTACACGCTGAGTTAGATTTCTTTAAATTGTATTCTTAAACAAGCACTTTAAAGGCTCTGCAAAGGTGGATAAAATTGTAGAAGTTGGAAGGAGTCATTAGTTTTATGTTCTCATTTTTTAAATTTACCTTACTTTAAATCCTTTACCTGCCAGGATTTAAGTACTTCAGTGAATTGATGAATTTTATCAAAAATGAACAAACTCTTTATGAAATGTATATTTCAATAGTAATATGATTGTTAGCCAAATTTTAAAATATATAAGAATGAATATATATGTATATATATATATATATATATATATATATATATATATATATATATATATATATATATGTATATATATATATATATTTTGAGACTTTAACACTAGGGGCTCTAATTTCGAAGACCGGGCGCAGGCACGGCTCACCTGCGCTTTAATCCGACATCAGATGTGACAGGACAATTAATATAGATACAAATTTATATGTTGGTTCAGACGGTTACATTAAACAGTGATTGCTTGGGGTGCTGGTTTGGCGTAGTGGTTGGCACCCCATGTACTTGCTTCTGCTGGTCCAGGTTCGAATCCCGCCTGTGACCAGTTTGCAGAGTGTCTTCCCCTGCTCTCTCTCCCCCTTTCACGGGCCTATCCACTGTCTCTCTCCTATCAATAAAGGCACAAAAATGCCCAAAAATATACATTAAAAAAAAAAAAAAACAGTGATTGCTTTGCTGTGATTGTTTATTGCATTGAAATGTGCCTGACACTCTGGAAACCTGCCTCTGAGGCTTTGTTGATGTGTGTGCACATGTGTGCCTGTCACCAAATTACAGCTGCGGAGGGTGCACTTCACCTGCGCCGAGAATAGACCAGGTTGGAGCACGTAACCTTTCTGCACACCTTCTGCGCAGTTTTTTTGGCATGAAATTGTCACTGCGCCAACCTGAATCTGCACCTTCCCTGGTGTGCCGTCACACCCATCTCAGTGCAGCCAGTCTACCAAATTGGCTGCGCGATGCGCTGGATAAAATTAACACTGCACAGATTGCACCAGGCTCTGCTCACCCTGCGCCACCCTGCGCTGCGCCACAAAAGTAGGGTCCTGGGTGCTGTTGCTCGGGTCAACAATAGAAATATTTCATCAGTTAAAAGTCAGTCTGTTTCACAAGATGGCAAAGTCTACATAACTAACTGGACACTACCAGAGTTCATACGAACACTTTTTCAGTCTTTGTGGGTCAACATCACAAAGTGTAATCGCACTTTTAAAGGGTTGTTGCTTACACTCTCATTAAGTGCAATTGTTGACTCTTTTTTTGTTAAATTTTGATTTTTTTTTTTTTTAAATGGTTAAATTCAAACTTCCTAACACTTAACCCTGTAAGGCCCAAGACCATAGATTATAGCCAGAAAATTCTACTTTTTGGGAGATTAAATTATTATTTCACTTTCTGCTAAAATCCTATAAAAATCAAAATGTCCATAAAATTCAACATATAGATTTTTCATATCTCATTTGATACATTAGGTGTTTTTGGCAACTGATAATCCATTTGAGGACATTTTTATCATTTATTTGATTGTATTCAAATGTTTTTTTTTGTAATTTGTTGATCAAATTGAGTAGATAGAGGTATTATAAAAGTATGTTCAAATATGATACAATTGGCTTTGATACAATTGGGTTAACAGTGAATTTTTAATACTTAAACACAGTGTAAGGAATTCAGTATCCCAGAGTAATTTTTTTAACGCTACAGTAGCACTGCAAAGTCTAACCATTGTTTATATTTATTTACTGTATTTTAATGAAGAAAACTGACTGAACTAAAGACATAATGTTTGGTTTGAGCACACATATTTTAATAAAAAAGACACTGCTCTGCAGTTTTTATGACGCTGGCTTGTGGCCAGTTGTTGTCCAGTAAAGATTGACAGGCGGGACGATTGACTCTACAAATGTTACAGATTCAGAGTTTAAGATCCTACAGTGACACCCATGGATTTGATTTATGGAGACATCAGTTCTACATTTATTATGAACACCAGCATGTTTTCAAATGAGGGTAAATTTCCAGGGATTCGACTCCATACCAAGTTAAATTAACTCTGAGCTTGGTGAAATTTTGCCAACACCAAAACTTTAACACATCTCAATTTTCTGTGTTGATGAATTTGAGCATGTGTTTGGTCTACCAGGTGTCTAAAGTGTCATTATCTGGTTCTAAATGACTTTTTACTCCTTCAGAAATCCAAATCACCTCATTTGGCAGCGGCAGTCTCAGCCTCTTGTTTTTGCCATTTGGTGCTCCGTGGTGTTGTGTATCCTCCTGGCAGAGGCCGGTGAGCCTGTTTTGTCATGGAGAAGGCCAAAGCTCGCAGCATGACCACACATTTGTCCTTGTGAATCATTACCGTTCACATGGGTGTAAGCTGAAGGTATTTCTGAAGAGAGACGGCTCCTGAGGACATCCACGGTGTCACTTCAGGTTTGTCAGCCTCAACCCTTTGGGTCCAACTGTCTGAAAAGCATGTGGGTCGACCAGAAATACACTCCCCCTGTGGCTTTTGATGACCCTCATCCTCCTTTGTGAATTTCCTATTAGGAGCTTGGATCTCAGAGATGGGCTCTTTGCAGTCCCGATTTTAAAGAATTTTATTTATGTGCTTTTCATTTGGTTTTTATTTTCTGCTTTTTAAGTCACTGTGATACATTTTGGGAAAAACTGTTATAAAATTTTGTTAAATTAGTTAGAGTAGACTGGATTGGAGGAAGGGTCCAAAAAATGTCAGGAATTTAAAACCAAAGATGGACACTTCCTAAGGAAACTGACAGAGATGTATGGGAATAAATGGTAATGAACCAGGAACTAATTTATCTGAAGGCTGGCCGTTAACAGGGATTTTAAATAAAGATCGCAAAATGCATATTTGGCATTAAGCTTGACTAAATCAACCAGATTTTATGCAGATTTTATTGAGTATGGCGGTTATTATTTAATTTTTATTTCAGTTCTAAGCACATTTCGTCTTATTTTTTAAATATCTTATAATTCTACATTTATTAACCTTGTCTTTTCTTGATTTATTTTCTGATGGTATTGCTTTACAACGCCCCAGTATTTATTCATGTATTTTACTTCTTTTTCATCTTAATTTTTAAATAAACTTTATTAACTTGTCTTCATAATCCAACTTTATTATCCTTTTTCATTAATGGATTCATTTTTTATAAATATTGCTTTATGTAGCAACATAATTCATTTTGTTTTATATATTAATCTTTTCCACTTTCTTTTGCTTTTATATATTTATTTTTGTAATTTGGCACTCTCACTTCTCCATATGGAGGCCGAATTTCAGCCTGTGGAGATAAAGTGAAGTAGAAACTGACTGTTCAAACTTGATTAAGTTTGGCTTCCATATAAATCTGCTGAAATTGAATGATTTTTATTTGTATTATTTTGCATGGATGTCTGCCTATGATGAAACAAAATGTTTATTTTAATATTTGGATATGATTATGTTCAATTAAATTACTCCCAATTTCCATTTAATTCTCATATATTCCCATGTAAAGTTTCCGATTTTAAATATCAACAAAGATCCAGGGCTCAACTTCCCATGGTTCCCAGGAACTTTCCAGAAATTTACCAAAATTGTTTTTTTTACTGCTTTAAATTGAAACTTTTTATTTCTATTCAGTCTAAAGCATTTAAACATGAAATCTGTCTTGCAGTCTGTCACTGCTCAGGGTGTAATTTGTCAAATACAGTCATTAAATCTGTAAATGACCCAGTGAAACTCTAAAAACCCAGCTGGGCATAAAGGATCCAGCTTCACTTGGCAGTAGTTTCTCTATCAGGACTCTCTGTTGGACACGACTTTAACAATAGCCGATACTTTCGTGTGTCTCTATGTTAATACTGGGTCACACGAGCTGCTCAACAGATTAATAACTGCCTCTAGAATAAAGTCAATTTTGGTCATTTAAGTCAAACTGGCTGATGAATTTCATTAAGGCTTTGACTGAGACAAATGAGCGCAGAGTGCTTAACGTCCCCTGTCATTAAGAAGAATCTACTTGAGGATAATCACAGGGCATTAGTCATCCACTGACAGCTCGCAGCCAGAAAGGGAAGAAGTGAACTGTGCCCTCTGGCTAATCATCAGGCTCTGGGTAATGGCAGATCTTGAATGGACTGGGAGCTTCCTTCCCTGCAGATGCACACTCCAACGCTCTATCTCACCCACTGAGGGTGGCGTTGACGGCGAGGCTTCATGTGTCAGCTGCAGATGCAGAGGGAGTCGGACAATGCCGTAATGATCTGCTGGGCTGAAGAGGCCAACCAGTCCAGTCCTTCAAGCCCCAAAGACAAATTAATCCAGCTACAGACATCTGAACGGCCCTGAACCAAGGCCGCCTGCCAAAGAAAGATTACATTCAAAGGCTCCCACACACCAATTTAGCAGCCAGATATTTTCACAGGATAAAACTGAGTCATGAAACACAAGGTGTCATGGGACAAGGGCCAAAGTGCTAGGGGGGGTTGTTGTTTACCTCTTATCAGATTCACATATCTTTATTTTTTTAATCACCTGCTTTGTTGGACAAATATGTAAAAAATAAGCATTTCTGAAAACGTGTTAAAATTTATATCAACTTTAAAATCATGCACTGACAATTATACTACACAATAGGGGTATCAATGTTTGCCAAAGTTTGATAAAGTGCTGGAAGAACTGTTTAGTTCATGACACGTCAGTATGATTTTAAACATACGGAAGAGTATAAGGGCCATTATTGGGAAGTCAAGATTAAAGTTGAAATTTGAGATAAAAGTCGAAATGACGAGAAAAAAGAGCCGACATGTCGACAAGTTGAAATACATTGTATGTCTACTTTATTCTCGAATTTCCACCTTTTTCTCAACATTTTAACTTTCATCTCATCATTTTGACTTCTAACACGAAATGGCATTTCAACTTTATTGTCCATATTTCAACTTTGTTGTCGACATTTTGACTTTTATCTTAAAGCTTTGACTTTATTCTCCACATTTCGACTTAAATCTCGACCTCATAAAGGTTATTTTTTCCATTTTGAATGGCCCTTATACTCTTCCATATAAACAAGATGTAGGGTAGATAAAAGTCCTTTGTAGCCTTGCCGTTAGGGCTGGGCGATATTACCTAATCTCAGCATCACGTTTAATTGAAGCTCTTATCTCAATTACAATTAATGAATGATTATTTTATACTATGCTGGAATAAATTGGTGCTGTTACCAACAGTCATCAAAACGGTCTTTTTGCAGTATTTACACTTAAACTTCTTTCTGCTTGATTTCCTCTGCACAGAATCCAAAATGTGCCCAAACAATGGAGATAGCATTTCTATTGGCTACAAGGTCGTCTGATAGGTTGGCGCTTGTCTCCTCCATGTTGGCAGCGTGCCCATCGTTCTTGGCGAAAGTGAACACAGACTGTATGGAGGGGGCGCGGTCACGTGACTTCCACAGGGAAAATAATCTAAAAAATCAACATGAGTAAAATTACTGCGATTAAAGAGTCTAAATGTTGGCTTCAATTATTTTTCAATCAACTGTCCAGCCCTACTTGCAGTGCAGATGGATCCGCCTGATTTAGTGTCTGTTATCAAGCAGATCCATCACCATAAAATGTCATACATTTTTGGCATTAATTTACAGATTTCTGCAAAATTACTATATTGCAATATTCCTCATTTGAATGATTTACTCTACAAAGCACAGTGAGTATATTTACATAAAGAGCGGTGATAAAGCCAAAGATTATGGACTTCATTGTCTATAAAACAGTACAGACTCAAAATGATCAACATTGATCATCACCATTGCCTGAACTACAAACCTCAAACTGTAGGCTTATGGTTGTAAATAAAATCTTTATCTTAAGTGAGTTTTATCATTTCCTCAGCCCCTTGAGGATAAAATATCTCAAACTTTTGATTTGGAGTTGCTGTTACTCAGATAAAAATACATCATCTACAATAGCATATCTAAAAACCACAGTGATACCCTCTATCTTTGCAGCATTTTTGTCTCTGTTCTTTTATTATGTAACATCCCTCAAATGTGCCGTCATGCTTCAGCAGCTTTTTTTTTTCTCCTTCTGAAAACTGGATTTCAGGGGTCAGGGTCATGGCTACCCCGAGGTGGATTTTTCAGCTACAAAGATGGAGCTCGAAAAATTAGTGAGACAGCATGCGCCGCTCTGCAGAGCCTGGTCGGCATGTAACTTTGATTTCATGTGAGTGGTTTCTTGTTTGTTCATGTGAAATCTAAATCAAAGTACACCGACCAAAGAGTAAATGTAACACAAAAACACAAACAGAGAGAAAGAAAAAGGAACCAAAAGTGAACTAAACAGATAAAAAAAAAAAAAAAACTAAATGGATTGTAAAAAATAAAGTTCCTTATTTGTAAATAGAAGGGAATTTTGAAAGATTTTATTTTTCCTTGATTTGCCCAAATGGCACAAAAATATCCTTTTATATAACAGTTTAAAACTCAAACTTCCCCTCTGAACCACTGATCGGTGCATTATCTATAAGAGAGGCCTGAAGAAAGTGGTTGGCTATAATTGGGGCATAGATGGACAAAGAGACTAAACCACAGTGCTTTCTAAAGTGAGACCACAATTTCATGGTCTGAGGGGATGCAGCAGAACTGACGGACACAGCAGAGCAGACAGTGTAATCGGAGCACAAGGATTAGATTCAATTTGTAACCAAGCAGGAACTTGGAGTCTGATTGTGTCAAGTAACCAAAAATATGCTTTAAATATTTACAGACCAATACATTTTTTTTAAATTTCCTTATCTAAGATGTTAAATTATTCCACATAAAGGAGGGTTTGGTCTTTTTTAAAGGTGCTATGAGAATCTATTTCCAGCGACATAAAGACTCTGCAACCCATGATTGTCGTAATGCTGCGTTCCAGTAACCTCGGAACTGGGAGTGACATCATCTCCGATTTATCAGAAAAAAACATGCTGATCTACCAAGTTATTGTTAGCTGCTGTTAGCACGCCCTGCGTTGTTGTTCACAAATACCACATGAAGAATGTGATTATCACTATGGCAGCATTTTTGTAAATATAAGTCTAACAATACAATGTATACAGCTGATCTAGAGCGACACACCCCAGTCAGAAGTGCAAATAAATTGATAATTACAGGAGCTAAATAACTGTTCACACTGGGGGCATCCATCTTCGATTGTCAACTCGGACGTGACGAGGTTTCACCGAGTTCCCAGTAGGAAATTCCGACTTCAGGGGACGTTCCAGTTGCAGTTTCCTACTTGGAACTTGGAAATTCCTGCTTCTGACTACAGCTGGAACGCACCAAAAGATGTGACCCAAGCCAAAGCGTGTGTTTGTTGTGATGCTAATGAATGCAGCTCAGACCTTCCTCAGAACTCTGCATTGCTTTACAACTTCTTATTTCAACAACTTACAGGATGCAAAGCGATGACATAATGTATTTCTTTCTAGTTACGTAGCGGTAGTTTTTGATGTGTGACAACAAGCAATTTTGGAAAACTTAGTATCGAAGTTTTGTAGCCGGTTATATATCGCTACATACAGCCCAGTGCTCTAAGACGTGTCCGAATAATATAAATTTGCTCTAGGTTTGATTGTCTTGTTCCCGAAGTTGAGTATCCAGGCTAGTCCAGCCCATCTTAAAGTGTGTACTTCGATCAGGCATATATCTAAAAGCGAGACAGCATCTTTAAAGGTCCCATTTTGGTGTGTTTGACAATTTGCATCATGACTTGGGTGTCTGTTATGCATGGATTTGAATTTAGTTTTGATGAGACATTTAGTCTTTGTATAGGATCAGATGCAGCTCTTTTTTGCTCCCCTTTGGAAATGCTCAGATCTGAGTTGGCGGGGAGCCTACAGGCTGCTATGACAATGAGCTGAAGAAGGCAGAGGACTGGTTACATAGACATACTTCTGCCGGTTCGAATCCAGCCTGTGACCAGTTTGCAGAGTGTCTTCCCCTACTCTCTCAACCCCTTTCAAAAGCCTATCCACTGTCTCTCTCCTATCAATAAAGGCAGAAAACGTCCAAAAATAAATAAAATAATGCTGCAATTTTGGCAAATGCTTGACTCTTCAGTTATTGTTGTTTCTGCTGGCTGCCTCAGGTAAGAATGTGAAGTTACTCCAGATACAGAATATCAATTCCTGTAGCTGGTTCTTATGGACTCTTATTGTTTTTTAATTCCCATTCCCAATCACGATTGCATAAAGAAGCTTCTCTCTTCATCAAACATTCAGGGCCGCAGAGGTGAAGGTTTACATAGAAGTTTATTGATCACTTTAACTCATTAAACTTGCCTTTGTTTGGCTGAATTTCAACATAATTATTTAATGACCTCTGTCAGCATCAATCTTACATGCCACACAAGTACTTAGCTTAATGCTATAACGGATTTGCTGCTAATCCGCACACGATGACACTGAAGCCGTACCCTCATCCCTCCGTCTTCCTCCAGGGAAGCTCATGTTTGCTCTTAAATGGAAACATAATCATCAAATGAAGGTTGAAGGAGAGTGTGAGTGATCAGGACCAAAGCTCGGACAGTTAATCCAGCGTCTGTTTAGAAAGTGGCCACGGCAACATGCCTGGCAGGTGGCATGTGTTTGCTCTTCGCACGAAGCAAAGAATGTGAAGTGACTTGTTCGTGGCCACCTAATACTCAACACAAAACTCCCACAGCAGGTTTTTCCTGTCGGGTTTACGAGAGGAGGAGAAAAGACAGAAGAATAAGTAAACTATTAGGTATGACTCAGAGCCACAGCAGCATAATTTGGTATTATGGCTCTCTCATAAACATTTAAAGGGTTATTTATACACTAACGTTAGATGCACATACAGTGTTTTCACCTCACCAGTCAGTGGTCATAATGTTGTGCCTGACTGGTGTGTGTTACTTTTCCACCTCAAAATAGCAGTTTTAAAATACATCTGTTAGTAGGAAGACTGCTAACAAAAAGAAAAGCATCACTTCCACATCCTTAGAACAAAATGTCAAATGGAGAAACTGCTGATTGGTCTGCTTGGTCCTGATTTCTGCTGAGGTATTCAGATGGCAGGGTCAGAAACAACTCCAAAGCATGGATCCACCATACCTTGAATTAGCACTAGGGATGCACCGAAATGAACATTCGTGGCTGAAGCCGAATAAAATATAAACGCTTGGCCAAATACCGAGTACCGAATATCCAATGAGGAGGCTAACTAGTTCGCTATATTTTTTTAACAGTGCATAAATAGCTTAGAATAATTGTTTAGACATGTTTTGAAAAGACAGTAAATTTTTATTGAGTGACATTTTTAACATTCCAGTAGCGTTTGCTTTTCAAAAAGCACAACAAAGTTTTTCATTCATATTAAGCCTTCAAACAAAAAAAAATTCCATTTAAAAAAAAACTAACTAAAGTGCATTGAAGTGGATAAACCCACAACAAATGAATTATTGCCCTTTTGACACAAGTCTGCTTAGCCACAGTCACACGCGATGACGTAGTTGATTTCGTCATTGCGTCACACAGTACTATTCGGCCTTGCAATTACCTCACTACACCGAAGGCCGAATATGGCTTTTTTTGCAATATTCGGCCAAATATATTCGCCACCAAATATTCTGTGTATCTTTAATTAGCACGCTAAAAATGGTGGTGTGGGTTTACAGGATATTTCAATGACACACTTTAGACCCCTTCGCACAAGTAGAGCATCACTTAAACAACACAGCTTGCTTAAGTATTTCTGCCGACTTGGGCTGGACAACATATATTAATTAGGGATGGGAATTGATAAGATTTAATCGATACCAATGCTGTTAACAATCCTGCTAATCGATCCAATTCTTTAATGATCCCCTTATCGATTCCTGCAGATTTTCTGTGTGGGCAGATGTTGGTCTGATTTTCAGGGGCAACAATGTTAAACACATGTCACAGTATAGATATCTGCTTCTGCAAGTTGCTGGTGTTTCCACTCACTTGAGGTTGTGCTGTAGGTGCAATTAAATTTAAGTCACAATTCTGACGCTTCTGAACCCTGTCAGTGGAAGGAATTGATAAGGGAATTGACAAGCAAAAAGAATCATGATATTGATTCTTTGATGGAGCTGTTAACGATTCTCAACTGGAATTGGTTTTTCGATTCCCATCCCTAATATTAATTAAAAAAACAATTCAAGTTGTTTTCTGCAGAAGATTTAAAAATTAAAAATAAAGATGTTTTTTTCTTTCCTTACTCCAATCATAACTTTATGCCTGTTTTTAAAATATAATTACTAAAAATGTAGTTTTTATGGTGGTAGGCCTTGTCAGGTTTTGCACATTTAGTTTCATAAATTAGATTAAATGTTGAACAAATTGTTCAATGTTACTATACGGTGAAAACTGTTCATCCTTCAATATTTATGTAGACAGCCCCCACTACATTTGAACTACATAATCAACATTTTTATGTATTTTTTGGGCATTTTGTGCCTTTATTGATAGGCGAGAGACAGTGGATAGGCTTGTGAAAGGGGGTGGCTGTGTCCGAAATGGCATACTAACGTACTACATACTACAAACTCATGTGTATATACTGTATATTACATACTATAAGTATGATTAGGATGCCAACCGTTTACACTGTAGTATACTACTAAGTTTCCCATGATGCATTTCAGTCCTCCGACGACAAAAATCAGAAGCACACCAGGCTATCACATTTCTCTGTTGATTCGCCACATTTGAATGTTGAGAGCATTTTAGACGAGAAAGTCACCACTTAGAATACCAAAATGTGGTCATTTGAGCCATAAAACGCACAGATACAAATTTCATTTCGGCATTTCGGACATTCCGCTATGCGCCCCATTATGCTATCGAAGAAACTTCCGGTCGGCTCCAAAACAAGAGCCCAATTTACAAAAACATTAAAGAACTAAAAGGAAATAATAAAAGACGCGTTTATTTTGAAAACAGGAAGTTTGCTAGTGGCAGATTTTCAGCTGAATGCCGGTCGGTCTTGCGTGGCGCAATGCATTATGGGGCTCGCAATGCATTATGGGGCGTTTGAGTGTGACTGGAGGTATGCCCACCTCGCATACTTAAAATTTTTCCCGATATAGTATACATCCAGGTATTTCTCGCACACACAATCTTTTCATACTATCTAATGTAAACACACTACATTCTCATTTTGACGTCACACTTAGTATGAGTAGGACGTTAGTATGCCATTTCGGACACAGCCAGTGAGAGAGTAGGGGAAGACACTCTGCAAACTGGTCACAGGCCGGATTCGAACCCGGGCCTGCAGAAGTGTGTATATGGGACATGCCTGGTTGCTAAGCACTCCCCCAAACTAGCACTCTACAGCATGTTTTTAACCATAAGAGGGTGATGACATAAAGGCAGAACTTGATTCATGTAGTTTTTGTGTCACTTGGAGGGTTTATGAGTTTTGTGGAAAAAAACCTGGGACTTTATTTTTCGGTCATGTTTCCCAGCCCTACTGCTGACCATTGTCAATCTCTTTTTTACTTCATCATCTCATCCTCTGGTGACTTTGCATGTTCAACAACACAACATGCAGTGTCACAAAGCTCAAATTGGCTTCTTGAAGATGACTGTGAGTTCATGGTTTTACACTGGCCTCCATAAGAACCAGATCTCAATCCAGTAAAGGACCCAAATGTCTGAATCAGTTTCAAGCCCCTTGCTAAATCTATGCTACAAATGATGAAAGGCAGATCTGAAAACCAAAGAGGGTCCAACGCGGTACTAGCTTAAGTACTCAATAAAGTGGCTGCTGAGTGGATATTGTCCTTTATTTACAAATGACTGTTGACCTGCTGAATAAAAGTTCAAGTTTGATCAAAACAAACCAGAAGTCATTTGCATTTGCACCAGACACATTTAGATAAACAGATTGCTCCCCCGGCAGACACAATGACTCGCAGATATTTCATTGTGATGAGTGTGCTCAGGAGACTTTGGCTCAGAGTCTCACTTCACAAACTAAACACCACATGGAGACGCAGGCAGGGACAGCTTGAGTCTGTCTCCTCCAACAGTGACGTAATGCTACAGGCTGGAGAGTTGGATGAAAACAAACTGAACACACCTCAGCACTGGGAGTTAAAGCCCTGGAACTTTCACTCATTTCTTAAAGGGATGGTTCAGTTTTTTAGATGTTAGGTTGAATCAGGGATTTGACAATAGTCCATGAGATAGGGGAGGGGGCTCCAAGCAGCACTGCACCTGTAGGAGAATAAACCCAGATCTGTGTTTGGCACTATTTAGTCAGGCAGCAATTGGCTCTGTGCTCTTCCGCCTGTTTGCGTTGATTCTGCTGATCTACTGTTTTTCTTTATGGACACAACAATAGAGGAGATTAATACTGAACCAAGTATGTGTGATTTTGACTAAAGTGGTGCTGACATTCCTTTTACTTTGGATGCTTGAGGTTACCATTTTGGCATACAGAATGAGATTCAGCAGGCCGATTTGCTGAAGAAGAAATCTGGCCCCACTGAGGAAATTTTCTTCAAACTTTGCACATATGTTCACTTAGACTAGGGTGTAACATGATAACATTTTGAAAGTTATGTTAAAGGGTGCAGTCAATGGGCCTCATGTTCATCACTTTCTTGATAACACAATGTCAATACATTTGTTCAAGAACTTTCTTCAGACTTTGCAAAAATGTTCATTCTTACACAAAAATAAACTAAAAAGAAGTTTGAGGTCATCTGTGAAAGATCATTAGGCCCCATCTTTAGTACTTGTATGTATGTTAGTATGTTTTGCACACATGTCCACTCTTACTGGAAGATAAAGATAAGATTTTTTTTCAAGGTCATCCGGGTTCATATAATATCTCAAACAGTCTATAAGGGTTTTTCTCCAAATACTTCATAAAAGTCCTCTCTGATTTGCAGATTAAATTCAGAGTCCAAAGGGCCTCATGTTCATTTCTTGCTTGTGAATGCAGAAAACTTTTAAGGATTATCTTCAAACTAAACAAAAATGTCCACTATGACTGTAACGAAATGATTAGATTATCTGTGTTACTGGTCGGGGTTCTTCCTTGTTCAAACAAATGAAATTTGAAGAATGCTTCAGAGAGTTTAAAACCTTAAACATGACGACACCCTGATGCAAAGATTAAGTAGTACATTTTTGGAGTCCATAGGTCAAATATCTAAGTTGTAAAGCCTAAAGTTTACCTCTTGCTTTTGAACATAATGCCTATGGAACATTGTGAGGGACTTTTTTAAAACTTAGCACAAATCTGCACTTAAAGAAAGGGATAAAACTAAAATGTACTTTTTGAAAATTAAGTGTTAAACTCTTTGGACCTTATGCTTATTTCTTTCTTGTGAGTGCAATATCACCAGAACTCTTTAAGGGATTTTTCCTCAAAGTTTGCATTAATGTCCACTCAAATTAAAGAAAAAAATGATTCATTTTGAAGGTCACAAGTCAAAGACTAAGGTGAATAAAATACCTCAAGAATGCTTTAAAGCAGCACTACGGAAGATCTCCGCTTGACCGGATAGGGAACTCAACTACCCATGAGCTCTAGCGCGCGCATACTGTCGTATGACATGATGATCACAGAAGCCAGAACTGCGCTAAAAGTATTCTTATGTCTTCAGCGGCTGTTTGCAGGATGGATAGCGACGAGGTAATGTATCTATTTTTGACTGAATGACGATGTTAAAAATCGCTAAGTTCAACTTTGTTTTATTACCGTGAAGTCCCCCCCGTCCTGTTGAAGCGATAAAGTAAATAAAAGTAAAGACAACAACGAGCTGGTGATATCACACACTTGAAATAGGTCTAAACAAAACTACATACTGGTACGTTCTGGATTTGTTGTGCTGTACTTTTTTCCTGTCAAGTTTTTTGAGGAACTTCATCATAAATTAGTCGCTAACATACCTGATAGTAGTCGGACATCCCTCCTCGTCTTTTATTTCACGCCAGCGAGTGAACGCCGAACCAATGTTTATTCTGGTCCGAGCATTCAGGTTGTTTTTCTCTCGCTTTCTTTGTTTTGTATCCTCCGACAAAACTTTTTTCTTCCTGACGTTGTTGCCTCCGCCATGGCTACAGCTCCGCGATTGGCTTTCGCCGAGACTTCCGTGTTGTAAACGAATCGGGAATCGGGGGAAGTGACGTATGCCGTAAAGCAGTCCAAACTTGTAGTGTTTAGTGTGGCAGGGTTCCCACCATCCACCTCGAAGTTACATAGCGCCAGTTAAAGGGATACAGACCACTTCAGACCACGACAGAGGTTTCATTAAACTCATTGTAAAGTGGTGGACCATCACAATGAATATCGAAGGATTACATTATGTTTGAAAAACTACATAGTGTTGCTTTAAGGGACTAACTTCACACTGGTTTGCGCATGTACCCTGTGGTTCAGTTTCTGTAAAAAAATTAATAAAGTACAAAAATGTGTCTAAAAATAGATAACATAGCATAACATGGAAAAAAATCAGTGACAAAAAGCACACAGGATTGTTTAGATTGGCTTTAGAGTTTATCTGGTGAGTATAGGCAGAGGCAGGCTAACACTGTCCAATGACTCCCAGTGTTTGAGCTAAGCTAGTTAGCAATGAGTGAGCTCTGCCTGTCTCTTCCTTGTTACTGCACGCACAGTAAAAGGAATGGTGTCTATCTGCTTGTCATGGACTCAGGAGTGAAGCAAGACATTAAAACAAAAAAAAAGTGAGGCTTCAGAAATCTATTTTTAATAAATGATGGAGCCCTGTTTGCCGTTGTTGATGCAGTGAGCTGTAGTATGCATGATTGTTATACCTGATGCTCAATCTCTTGGATGGTATTGATGACTCTATTGAACCTTTTATGATATTGCTGTCGGAAGGTGACTGTCTCTTGCTTTTGTCAAACTCATTGTGTTTATTATATGTATTTGTATCTTAGAATCTTCTTGTTTTGTTTTCATCTCTGTTGGTTGTCTATCCCTGAATGGGAAGTTCTGTAAAGTTTAATAATGGTTTGCATTTTTATTTTGCTTTTGTATCTCTGTTGTTTGTTTGTTTGTTTTTGCTGTTGCTGATTATTCAGTGTGAAAGTGAAAAAGCTGTAAAGAAGAAAATAGCTGTTTGAGCGGGCAGAAAATACAAATAAAAAGTGAGTTCAAAAACAAAAAAAGCATCTCTTTCAGAAATAAAACCTACTTTTTTGTTTACAGCTTAAACTAAATCAATGTGAGTGAAAAGCTACCTTTAAACTACCATGGAACTACAACATGGCAGTTTAACTGTGAAGAAACTACAATGTTTGTAATGTAAAACATTTCTGTGATCTCTTGTTAGAGAGTTTCCTCATAATCAAGTGACCTGATGAAGTTGGTCCTCATGGCTGTGGCAATAGTGTTCAATTGTTTGATTATATTAAAAAAATCAGGAACGCTTGCTGTAGGGTCCCCGGACATTTTTGTAGTCCTTGTAGCAGTTAGTTAGCAACCATTTATTAAAACACACAAAAACATTTAATATTCAAAAAGCAGGCAACATCTACTTTTTCAGATATTGTATTATATCATATTAAATCTCATTAAACATAACAAATCTCTTGTGCACCTGTTCAGCAGGAACTTTATTTCAGATATTTATTAGCAAACAATATTTGAAATCCTATTTACTCTGAAGGGTTGAGGACCAGGAAGTGCTCCATGATAACTCACTTCCATGATTTTGGACTCATTCCTGCTCCACTTTGATATCTACCAAGGGTCAGGGCTTAACTGATAAGATTTTCAAGGTCGTGGGTCTAAAGGCAGAGTCAATGTGTTTTAAGTTTTCTCCTTGCCTGTTAGTCAACTTGTCTGATTTAATAGCATTGCAACCATTAACATTTTTTCATAATTTCCCCTAAATCAACTCTAACGGTATTTATTTCATGCATCTACTTCACTCTATTGAACTTAACTAGCTCTAAGACTTAAAGACTCCAAAACATATAAACACTGAATGACTCATCACAAAAATACCAAAACCACTACAAAACCAAAAAAACAAGCCCTATTTCTTACCCCACCACTGCACAACCGTCCAGCAATTGTGTACTTTGTGGAGGCAACACAAACACTCGACAGCGGTTTCAGTTACATTGTTAACTATCCTGGCTACACCTGCGTCGTCTCATTCATAGTTGGTCACAGAAAGACTGTTAGCTTCACAGTTCAGCCAAAGTGCACTCGTATGTCGTGGAGTTTGTTGGTAACTGAGAGCCACAAAGGTCAGTAATACTGCCACTGAAAGATAAGTACGCTGGCACGCTCTCATTCAATACAATCAGTCAGAGAGAAGCAGCAGCACTCAGTTCACCGCCCAGCTAAAAAATGATCAGCACTCTGATGGCAGCAGATATGAGGCAGCAGGCTTGATGTTGCATTTCCAAACATAATGTGGTATGCAGAAGGAAAATCACAAAGACGGACCTTTGACCGTGGTGATTCATGCGGGGAAGTACAAACACAAAGCAATCAGAGTCTTCAAAGCTCTCTAAGCCTTTCAACTAAGATTGCGCTCTTACAGTTATTACAAAGTGCAATGGCTCACATGAAGACACTTCAGTGAGGAGGTTTATATAACTTTCATATCAGCATGTTAAAAAAGAAACCAGAGAGGGCAGGCGGCTGACTGAGATTATAAACAGACTGGAAACAGAGAGAAGAAGCCTTGTTCTGTTAAGTTAAACCAACACTAAATATTTTTTTCAATCCTAATATAATATTTCTAGAGTCACTGTGATGGTTCATCACCTTACAACAGGTTGAATGACACCTAAGTCATGGTCTGAGGGTGTCTGTATCACCCTCACTGGCACTTTGTACCCTCGATGTGGATGGTAGGAACACTTCCACAATAAAAAACTACAAATTTTTACTCTTTTGACTGCTTTGTGGCATACATGACCTCCCCCTCGAGGCCAAAGCTAAACTTTAAAAGGAGAATATAAAGCAGTTTTTTAATTTTTAAAACAGATTTAATGAACAGAATTTAGTTTAAAGTAAATAAGCTCTTATTTTCCTAATGGAAACAGGGACCTCTGGCTCACACTCCTGCATAGTAGGTGGCAGTTATGCTCCTCTGACATTGGATGCTGCCCACCATTAAACAAGAAGAAGAAGAAGAAAGCTAAATGTAGCAGTGTTATCATGGTGGAAGTAGCGAAAAACCAGAAGAAAAGAATTGTTTTATTAGAGAGGATGAAAAAAAAACAGCCGAGGAGAAACAAGCTAAATGCCCAAACAGGGATAAACATTCATATTCAAGTTCACTCGCTGGCGTGAGCTAAAAGACGAGCAGGGATGTCTGCTGATGATGATTTTGGCCTGTCACTGTTGGACTTGTAAGTACATGATGATTTATTCAAACAGAAACATGATCAGACTCTACCTTATCAGTCCACATGGTTTATTTGTCTTTTGGGACGTCCTGTCTGCTCGCTTCTCCTCCCTCTGTATGTCAACAAATGCACGTTGGTGTACAACAGTGCAGTTACACTCAACGACCTTAGAGGACCCTAGAGAGCTGACAGCTGGAATCTTACTTCGTGCTGCTTTAGCAATGCATCCTCTAGTTGTGAATTTAAAACAACTCCTCCAAGCAATCAGTATATCAGTGTTTTTCCACTTTGTTCTGCAAATGTAGGACATCACGCTCCCATCAGAGGCAGTCAGCAAAGATGACAAAAGTAAAAAATCCTGGCACATAGGAGGCAGAAGTGGTCAAGTGTGTCTTATTTTAAATGTATATACATTGTTAAGACAATTTTAAGGCATTCTGCATTTTGTTTATTTCATAGTTTTAATTTATTTGGCAGTTTTTTCCGTCTCTCCCACTAGAGAGTGACAGCAGGATCAAATCTGACTCTGAAGTGCAGGTAGAGAGGGGGATGGCAGAGCTGAGGCAGAAAGTAGGCTCAGAAACAGTCGTCTCAGAGTTTTTGGTGACATCACTGCATGAAGACCTCAGAGATGCCAGTGGTGAAAACATTTTGGTTTAATCACATTGAAGAATAGGATAACTTTAATTTAGTGACTGAGACCAAACTTGTTTGTGTTTCTTGTGCAACACAAAAAAAAAAAAAGTTTGGAGATAGGAAAGATTTGCAAACGGATCCTTATCATGCTCCATGTTTCAGGGTGAAACACTGACTTCACTGCATGCATACTACTCTTTCAGATGAGGGCGGCATACCAGGAACAACACAACAACGACTGCAACCATCTACCGAGCAGCATGTATGCTGCTTAGCGTGCTCGGTTTGTACTCCAGACAAAACTATCCAAACAGATTTCCTGTCCAGACAAGAAACTGCGTCACTCACTATTGTTGTTTGTGTGCTGTTTCTCTACAAACCTACATCGCCATCTACTGGCCCGGCATGCTCGCTACAGCGTTCCAGTCATTATCATGTGTCCGTAATTGAGATCGTTTTTGATAACGCAAAGGAAAAATCTTTTAGTTTCTTGTATCTATGTTCTCATGTAGACAAGGCTTAATGTGTGTGATGATGCTGCTACCCTTGCAGTCACAGCAGTTCATATTTTAACATTTAACACCACAGTATTGGTCGTATCAGTGTTTAAGCCACAGCTGCATTGATGGATAAAACAACAGTGATTAAAAGTGTGGTGTATACACCTAATTTTATGGATAATGTGTTGCTTCTGAGGAATCTGATCCAGTCTCACTCTCACACCTCCTACCACCGCTACACCAGTGATGCTCTGCTGAATTTTTCAGTCTGTATACAAATCGCTAGCTCCAAAATCTTTGGACTATTTAAACCTGTCTGGCCTCTGTTTCTACTGGATGTCACATAACTTCTTACACCTTAAACCGATAAAAAGGAGGTCCTTGTTGTTAGAACAGAGAGGTTAAGCATTAAATGGTGCCCACTGACAGTATGACAAAGGCAAACTCCAAGAACCTTTGCATTCTGCAAATCCATCCCTAACACTTAGGGATGGATTTATATTTACATTTTACTACACACATTCTTGGTGCAAAGAGGACTGATTGTGAGCTCTGAATATAAATGGGTGTATTTTAGGGCGTAACATAGATCAAACCAATCAGAGCTTTCATTCCCTTTAAATGGGTGTGTGCTGGTTTCAATATTTACAAAGCATGTTTATATGTTTAGTCAGAATTTTAGTCTGATTTTTAAATCCTCTCCTTTTAATTTGCCTCTAAACTCAAAGAACAGACACTGAACACTGTATGAATCAGAATCAGAATCAGCTGATGCTTAGTTTGAAGTTTAGTTTGAAGTTTTGTTTCAGTATCCAGCAAATATGGAACGATCCAATGAGTCAGAAACTCTGACATAAAAAAACCTCAAAGATTATTAAAACCTTCAGCCAAAACAGACGGGATCAGAGCTTTATATATTTATGATAGATCTGTTTACTTTATATCAATAAACTGTGGGTTTTCAGCAGTTTATTTTCTCATTTCGCCGCAGGACTCCTTGACTCTGGAAATAGGTACACTGTCTATCAGCTTTCTGTTCTGTTATGAACTTCAAACTGAATTTTCAAACAACGGCTCCTGTATTTAATGGGAAAAGTGTGCTGTTGCACATCCTATTAGAGTGAAACAAGTTCAGTAAAATGTGGGTTTGATCTTTGTGTCTCCCAAGCTTAAATGAACCCTCAAAATAGTGAAAACACTCCGCGTCTCAGACTTTTGGACTGTAGACCAGGTTTAAAGTAAAAGCTCAGTTGATTCCTGCATCCTCAGTGAGGAACAGGCCAGCATTGCTTCTGAGTCTGACCACTCCTCATTTTCAGACAGGTACAAACAGGGGCCTGGTTGTCTACTGATGGTCAATAATCATGTTGCTATCTAATAAGGATGGGAATCGGAAAACAATTTCAGTTGAGAATCGTTAAAAGCTACATCAGAGAAACGTTATCATAAGTCTTTTTGCTAATCAATTCCCTTATCAATTCCTTTCACTGACAGGGCTCAGAAGCGCCATAACTGTGGTATATTTTTTTTAAAAGGCGTCTACTGCCCAAACTTAAGTGAGTGGAAACACCAGCAAGCAGTTATCTATGCTGTGACGTGTGTTTGACATTGTTGACACTGAAAATCCACATGTCAACATTTGCCCACATGGAAAATCTGCAGGAATCAATAAGGGAATCGTTAAAGAATTGGATCGATTAGCAGGATTGTTAATAGCACTTGAATCAATAAAATCTTATCAATTCTCATCCCACATGCCAAAACAAGTCAAGTCAAATTTATTTATAAAGAGCCTCCGAAGAGACAGGATCCAATCAAAGTGCTTAGAACAGTGAAACAAACAGTAAAAGTAGATAAATCTACTGTGCCTGTGGATTGAATAAGGAAGAGGTGGGTTTTCAGGGAGGACTCAGAAGTTTTTAGGGTCTGTGAGGTTTTAACATAAATAGTGAGAATGTTCCAGAGTCTATGGGCAGCAGCTGTGAAGACTCTGTCACCTCTAAAAACAGGGCCCTTAAACTTTTAATTCCACATCACCAACCTTTTTCTTCCTTATAGTTCAGAAACAGAGCCGAATCAAATCCTTGATAAGAGCCAAACATAGTAAACTATGAGTCTATTCTCCTACTTAGATCACTACAACTCCATCTTCACAGGCATCCATCAGTCTCTCTTAGCTTGTCTGCATTTGTTACAAAGTGCAGCTGATTGGTAACTCTAAAGCTCTGGTTGTTAACTCAACATGACTCTCTGTCTTCCCTTCTCTGGTTTCCAGTACAATAAAGCATTCAGTATAAAATTTTGCAAGTCACCTGGCAGCGGCTTACTCAGCTGACTAACTGGGCTCATGTTCCAGAGGCTGCTCCCTCTCATTCATCTGATCAGGGCCTTTCAAGACTTCCTTGTTCATATTTTTAATCCTGATGTGATTGTGCATTTGCAGCGGACATAAGATCTGCTGAATGTGTAAATCCTGTTGAACGGCCGCTTAAAAATCAATCTTATAGAAGTTGTAACATAATGTTGACATAATTATTGAACACATGCCCCCTTTAACTTGACATCTTCTTTACAAAATACATATACCTCCATTTTTCTGCTTGAGCACATCAATAGAAACTTTCACTCAGCAAAGGTGAGCTGACCCTTATGAATAAAAAGTTTTGTTTGTTGTTCTTTTTCACCCCGCGGATCAGTCGGACCCTTTAAACTCCCCACAAACTCATCCCTCATTCAGTAGCCACACAGTTTGTGGGTGGGGGGTCGAGGATCAGCAGAAACATCTGACTGTGTGGCAGACTTTGATTCACAGATCAAACGAGCTGCTTTAAAGGAGAGACGGACCTTTAGACACTTATAATAAGCCTGGACCACCAAAAAACAGCCTGAAGTGGAGGCTAGCACTGCTGGCCTGAATTTAGGGGTGCAGGATGTTGGATTTTTGTCGTTATTTGAAATTATGATATTTCTAATATCATATCAGCTCATAGCCTAAAGTGACATAGACTCTTTTTATTGCTGTCAAGATCACTCAGTCTTATCCGTAACTCTTATGCTACCCATCATCAGAAGACTTTGAAAAGATTTAAAAAAGATTCTTGCGAAAACTCAGCTCACACAAGTTTACATCTAAAGACAAGTTTTTAGAGTTTTTAGTCACAGCCTAGTCTCAGACTGAGATTTTTTAAAGGCTGTGAATCTTGCAGGGTCACTGTGTACAAGACTACAACTAGATCCTTTCTGCATTTTTTTCCCACCATGGTCTTAGTAGAACTTGGGTTGTAATAAGTTGAACAACTCCCATCTAAGAGGCTGAGCTGATCCGCCCACTGCTCCACCGTCTGCTCGTCCTCTTCTAGACGTTCCATATTGGTTGAGACCTTCTACATTTCACTGCCAGGGTTTCTTGTTCATCCATGCTGCTCTGCTGCTTCTGTGGATGTTTGACAGTCAGGTTTCTTGTTTCCGCTTTTGTTAGAGCTCATCTACTGGTTGTTGATAGTGTTACGTCACTGCAACTTGCGATGATATCAAACATGTTTGGTATCATCGCAAGCCCAAGACTAAAAAAAGACTGATACAGGAGCATGAGCATGAAGACTCCAGTAATAACGCTTTCACAGTAAAATTAGTGGGTTAATGCAGGTTTTTCCATGCAGGTTAACCCGCTAACAATTGGCAAGTGACTCCTTCCCACTACTAGCAGATAAACAGCGTGGCTTTTTTTTTTTTAGGAGCATGGAAGACATGGACACTGTTTTCCATACTTTATACTTCCATCCCTCTTTAAAAATGTACAAACTCGGCGCTGATGATATGGCGGATGGAATTTGTTGCTGAAATGCAAAGAGTCACGTAAGTTACAAACGGAGGAGATGGGTGTTAATAATGATAATGCCGTGGGCACGTTACGCCAACGTCATCTGTAAATTAGCGGGTTGACCTGGGTGTGATGTTCTCACTGAAGTTGATTGGAGGCAAGCCGATAAAACCCGTGTCGCTTGCAGGGTCAAACTACCCGGGTTGAAATGCGGATTAAACCCTTTCAAACTGCCGACAGGAGCCGATTGTTAAACGGGTTTTGTGGCCTGTCTGAAAGGAGTATATGACTCATAAAAATTTAGTCTGTGACTATGAAAATCTTTTGGTGTAATCCCGGTATTAGTAGGCCTTAGTGGTGTGCGATATGTTGATATTAAATCGTTAAGCATTATAATGTGGGGATGATCTCATAACGCAGAAAGATCGTCAGATCGACTGTGTGGGCGCAGAGACTTTGACGCGCACCTGACTAACCAATCGTAGCACATTAAGCGCAGTGCATGATGGGATCTCCTGTTTGGTTATGTAGCCTGAAGCCATGGCGGAAAGAGAAAAGGAGATAAAGGCTTGAAGATGTCTGAACAAAAATCTGTTCTAAAGCAGCTGTATTATTCACTCAGATTACAGACATTGCAGTTAGATAACATTTGTTTTAAGTTGTTGCACTTTAAGAGATAACCAGTCACTTAAGTTTGCATTTATATTTGACCCTTTTCAATAAGCTATTTGGTGTTTAGTTTTTATGTTACAAAAGTGCACTTTATTGTTGTTCATTACCTTTTATGTTTACATTTATTGCACATTTTTATAAATACTGTACTATTTAAATTAAAACCTGTTCAGAAAGTTTATTTGGCTTAAATTGTCATTTTTTTCTTTTAGGGTTTTACATGTTTTATATGTTAAACAGGGAAAAAATTGTCAAACATGCAATTAGTCTAGAAAAATCAACGTAAAAAAGAATCGTGATAGAATCGTGATCACTAATTTGTTTTTTAAAAATCGTGATATATTTTTGCCATATCGCCCACCCCTAGTAGGCCTGTCACTTTTCCCAAAAGCTAACTCCATCAGTTTTCGAGCATACACGTCAATAGCCAAAGATATTCAAACAACCACATTCCTCACCCCCACCCTGTCAGCATGGCTGCTACACAGATACAAGACATGTTAATCAAACTATTTAACCATTTACCTCTTATTGATGGGACACATGTCCTTGCATATGAATCTTGCAATCTTGTACATGATGGCCTTTAAAGCACCTCTGGCAGAAGGCATGCTGAGGAGGATGTGGGTGAAGCACTTCAAGAGGTGCTGCTGGACACTTAAGTGAAAGGCAGACAAACAGGCACATTTTTGGGGGGCACTACCCACACATTCAGCTAATCAGGCTTTTTAGTGACATAAAATATAATGCCAATTGGTATTATTAGAGGAAAGAAATTATAGAGCAATTTTTTTGCAAACAATTACAGAGCACATATGGTCAATAACTATGGCAGTCCTTGATAATCAATTTCTTCTAAATTAAAATTACAATACTTGCCTTCGAGATTATACCTAGAATAATGAAGATTAAATGGTTGCTGTGCCACAAGCGATTTTGCACTTGTTTTGTCTTTTTCACATATACCATTAGTCTTATCCATAGTGTTCACTCATCTTTGATTCATTGCTTCTTTCCAAAACTTTGAAATTATATAATGATATAAACCATTTAAAAAACATGAATGATACAGACCATAAACCAAAGGGTAATTTTTGTAATAGGTCAACACAAATCATCACAATTATAGTTATTTGTCATAGTTGATCAGCCCAAACATATGGCTGATCAATCAGTGGTAAACATAGCACTTTCCATAGATGACAATTCCAAAGAAGGGCGGATTATATCGTGTACCTCCAGTTTATTTAGAGAAATAAAGCATTCCTCCTTCAACAGCATTACTGCAATCATCAAGCATATCGTTTCCAAATGAAAATGCAGCAGCCAGGCTAAAATTTGCACCTCCTTCTGCAGATCATTTCAGTGCTGGCTCAATCATTTCAATTCATTAACTGCAGGAAATATTCCTCTTTTTCGCTCTGCCTCTTCCTGCTGTGATTGCATCCATTTCCCCCCCCACAGTCCAGGATATCAGACTATTTTTAAGTGACGTGGGTGTTTATACTGTGGCTAGGCTGCCTGCCTTTGCCTCTCTGCTCTTATGTGCATTGATTCAGAGCTGTTACGCAAGCCTCTGCTCCCCATCCTCTCACTGATTAGACACTCCAACTCTCACACCTCCACCTCTCTGCCTACACACACTTCCAGCCCACATGGCCGCTGCGATAGTATCAACCCGTGCTTAAGTATTTATGCCCCTTACCTGGTGGAGTCACTTTAGGCATGTTGCTGCAGGCATCATGTTTATTCATCTGTGCTTAGGGCTGGGAAATACAGACCAGATATCACATCTTAATGTGATGTGAGCTGGACAGTGATGCGTGACATACTGTCAAATCTGGGGGTCAAGCCGCACTTGCAATCAATCCGTCAATCTGAATTTGTATAGCACCAGTTCATAATTGGGCTGAATGATATGGAGAGAATTTGTATCTCAATATTCATGCCAGATATCTCGATATCGATATGATACAATATGACAACGGGCGCAGTGAAAACCAAGCATTCATGGGAAATTGTAAAAATGAAATTTGATGTGACTTCCAGGGCTGTACATGCAGGGCAGGCGCGGGGGAAATCTATGTTGTTTATTTTTCTAAATTATTATCTTGAATGTTCATATCTCAATATAGATACAATACCAATATATTTTTCAGCCCTAGTTCTAAACAAGTGTTTTCTCAAGGCACTTAACAATAGAGCAGGCTGAAGCCAAACTCTTCATTTTATAGATACACATATATGCATATAAACAAATAAATACTGTCTAATAAATATATTTGTATATACACATACATACACCCAGAGATGTATCTGTCCAGCCAGAGACAAAGAACTTAAAATGAGAATTTATGACAGTAACAAACCCATTCACGCACAGATCAAATATCTGTCCTCATCACATTTTTCTCTGCTGAATATAGAGTCGACTAATCAATCTTTAATTATATAGCACCATACTTGTTTAATATAAATGTATTAAAGGTGTGGCATCTCATTTTCAAAAGGTTTCTCATGTCTATGTGGTTGTGAAGATAGTTACTATGGATGTTTAGTCAATACATCCATGGAGAGACAGATGAATCTAATATTAAAATGAATATCTATAATCAATAGAATCTGAAGAGGAATGATGTTGACTGATGTTTCAGCATCAAGCTAGACCACCATTAAAATGGGTTAACTGGTCTAATAGTCTGACTCTATGTTAAAGGTGCTATGAGGAGAATCTATTACCAGCAACATTAAGACTCTGCTACCCATGAGCACGCACAGCGACTGTCGTAATGCTGCGTTCCAGTAACCTCAGAACTGGGAGTGACATCATCTCCGATTTATCGGCGTTCCAGTTGAAGTCGAAAAAAAACATGCCGATCTACCAGGCTATTGTTAGCTGTTGTTAGCACGCCCTGCGTTGTTGTTCACAAATATCACATGAAGAATGTGATTATCACTATGGCAGCATTTTTGTAAATATAAGTCTAACAATACTATGTATACAGCTGATCTAGAGCGACACACCCCAGTCAGAAGTGCAAACAAATGGATTATTACAGGAGCTAAATAACTGTTCACATTGGGGGCATCCATCTTCGACTGTCAACTCGGGGGTGGCGAGGTTTCACCGCGTTCCCAGTAGGAAATTCCGACTTTGAGGGGCGTTCCAGTTGCAGTTTCCTACTCGGAACTCGGAAATTCCAACTTCTGACTAAAACTGGAACACACCAAAAGACGTGACCCAAGCCAAAGCGTGTGTGTGTTGTGATGCTGATGAATGCTGTTCGGACCTTCCTCAGAACTCTGCATTGCTTTGCAATTCAAATTGCATTGCAAGTGAGACTTTTTTGTAATTACTGAGAAACTCCTCACAGTCCCTTTAGATTATGTAATTTTTGTTGATGCTTCGTAGAGCACGTGGAGCTGAGCAGGTCCACAGCAGCAGGTCATCCATGATCATTTGTCAGGGTCATTCTCATAAATTGTGATGTTTGCAAGAACTACCTTCTTTGGTTTCTCTAAATTTATCATCAGTAATTGTAACGATAATGGAATGGGGCCAAATAATTGTAATTTTAGTTATTGAAACTTCCGAATTGAATGCCTATTTATTCATCCAAAAAATGGCTGCAGCTCAAGAATCAGAGCAAACAGTGTACCGATGTATAATGCAGACCCTCATTATAAGTGCAGCCAACTACATCCCATATCAAACAGCACCTGATGCTGATGGAAGTTTGCTCTCTTTTTCTGAACCTGCACTGCTTCTCAAATGTGCAGGGAAATTCAATGAGACTGATTTGTTTGAAGAGACTCCTCAGTGAAAGTTAACAAGCAGCAGCACCTGGGCATCTCTCAAAGGCTTCCCTCGACTCCGGTCCACAGACTGAAGACTGAGAGCACAGGAAGATCAACCATCATCATACAGGCAGCAGAAACCAGCCAAGCAGGACAAAAGACGACAATACCAAAAGAGCGACACTTGCACTCAAATTGCATGTTGTGGACTAAAAGAACTCAAGAAAAGTCGTTGTGCAATAAGAAAGAAATCTCTTTTTTACTCTGGGAGGCTGATAAAAACAGACTATGGCCCGAAAGAGTGTTGTGTATTTTACTATGTTCTTTTAAGGAAATAAATTCATCATGGAAGAAGGAAGAAGTGCTCAGATTTTGGAGGTGATCCAAACACCTCTCAACAACTGCATCTACAATTTCAGGAATGCTTTGACAAAGGCTTGTGGTAGACAGAAATTAATTTTTTTGGTTTGGAGAAATTAAATGTTTGGAGCTTCTTTTATGAACATGTGAAATCCTAAAATAACAACTCTGAATTTTTGTGAGTAAATAGCAAATCTGTCAGTTAAGTCCAAATATTCATGTTGTGTTTTAATTACAGACATGCTTTTACAATATAAACACATATATAATGCCAGTGCAGACCATCTGAGTTTGTGCAAAACTATCTGAAATTGTTGATGAATAAAACTATTAAATGTCCCGTATGGTTTGGTTGTATGTTTTAGGAGTTTTGTTGCTATGAAGTCAAACAGGTGTTGATATGGTTTCCCTTCTATTAACAATACAAATGCTTCTTGAAAACATAAATGAATTAAATAAAAGATTTCTGTTCAAGTTACAGATTTCAAACTTTAATATCTTACATGATATTACTGTTCATATAATGATAATTGCTTTGGTGGTTCCTAGGGATGGGAACTGATATGATTTTATCAATACCAGTGATATTAACAATCCTGCTAGTCGATCTAATTCTTAAACGAGTCTTTTATTGATTGCAGATTTTCCGTGTGGGCAAATGTTGGCCTGTGGATTTTCAGTGTCAACAATGTCAAACACATGTCACAGCATCGATAACTGCTTCTGAAAGTTGCTGGTGTTTCCACTCACTTAAGGTTGTGCAGTAGGTAGGTCTGTCACGATAATCAATAAATCAATTAATCGCACGATAAATAAAAACGTCCTCGGTAAGTTTGCTGGCCTCAATAAATTGACACGTGCACGCATTTTTGTTTTTCTCCTCTCTCTCTACCAAACAAGCCTAATGAGAAGATGGATCATTCTGTCCATCTTTCTCAATGCCTGGGCGCGTCTCCTGGTCAATTTGTACTGACTGTCAAACTTGACAGTCAGTACGAATTGACTGGGAGAACGTACATGTCACAAACAATTCAGGAACTGCATAAACTCTTTTTATTTTTGTGTGTGTCATGCAGTTTTTCCCTAAAGAGAGTCCATTTCATTTTCATTGTTTTTTTTTCTCCTTTTTTGTTCAATTCATTATAGTTTGTTTAATTTATTTTATTTAAAAGCTCTTGACCTTCCACTTACAGTTAAATACTCTTAAGAAATTAAAGTTCATTGCTTTGATATGGTGTGATATGGTACTCACTTGTTTAATATGACGTAACTGATAATAACATTAATGAAAAAATGATGTTTCAAACTAATATTGACAATTCTATCGTTTATGGGCAATAATTTTTTGGACAATTATTGTCCAGCAAAATGTGTTATCATGACAGGCCTAGCAGTAAGCACCTTTTGTAAAAAATTAAGCCACAATTCTGAACCCTGTCAGTGGAAGGAATTGATAAGGAAATCGATCAGCAAAAATACTCATGATATCGATTCTTGGATGGAGCCGTAAATGATTCTCAACTGGAATTCGATTTCGATTCCCATCCCTTGTGGTTTCTATTCTAAACAATCAGCATTAAACCTGACATCTTTTTGTATCAACCACAAAATAAATAATATGGATTCTAAAGGTAATAATTCCTGAAATAATGGATTTTAATTATCTATCTTAGCCTATATTTTATTTAGAAGAGTTGATAAATCTTAAAATGATTCACAGCCCTGACTGAATCACGGTACAGCAGGATCTACGATGTGTAACTCACCCCCTGCCTGCAGGCCTGCTCATTCAGGGCTTTGACCCAGCTCCTCTGGAAGTTCTCTCTGAAGGACTTGAAGGAGAACAGGGAGGTCAACAAGCCTTTGACCCCTGCCTCAGATGCTGGACATCCATCCCTGCCCAGGCGGAGCTTCTGGAGGAAACCCCACACTCCTCCAGCCTGGCTCTGGAGGGACTTCTTTGTTTCCTTCTTCTCTCCGTCCTGCTTGGTTGCTCTCCGGGCTCTCCAGAGCCTCAGCACAGTCAGCAGGTACTGGAGCAGCCATCCCAGCACAATGAGCAAGGAGGCCAGGAAGAGAGCCACCAGACACAGCCAGCCCAACTCCTGGAGCTCCATCAGCGCCTCCGGAGGCCTCTCATGTCACCAGCTCCGGATGGAAATATCAGGACTGTCAGTCAGCTTCTTCTCACCTGTGAGAGGCGACAGTCGGCGTCAATCATCTTGAATCAGTGGACCATTAATGGTTTTATCATAAGGCTAAGGTGGGCGACATTCAAGGGCTTCATGCTTTAAAGGATAAGTTCGGTTTCTACAGCTTTCACATTGTTTACAGAATAAAGTAGAACAATATACTCACCCAGAAGGCTTTCCTGATCCAAACAGTGCTTCAGGAGATATTTAGATCCAAAATCGAGCCGCAGACATCCGTATAATGGTAGCACATAGGGCATGTATAACGCCGCTCCTAAAACTGCATGAATCGTCCAAAAACTCATTAGTTTCACCAATATTTCATCATGGTCCGTTCACGCTACTCCTCCAAGACAGTCCGGGGTTGCTCCACCCATGTTGTTGTGACTGTGCCGACCTCTGAACTGGAAAGTTTCTTTGGCTGCCGCGCATGCGCAGTACGGCTCATCGTTTCGGGGCGACTGCCGGCTACTCAACAACTTTCTTCTTTCAGTTTTGTGCAAAATGGACGAATATCTATCGGATGAAGAAGTTGTGGACGAGAACTTTGAATATGATGGGTGTCCTTACAGTTTCGAGCCAGAGTTTACAGATAAGGAGCTCATCGAAAGGAGGAAGCCGTACTGGGCATGCGCGGCAGCCGTGAAGAAAGTTTCCAGTTCAGAGGTCAGCACAGTCACAACAACATGGGTGGGCAACCCCGGACTGTCTTGGGGGAGTAGCGCGACCAGACCATGATGAAATATTGGTGAAACTAATGAGTTTTTGGACGATTAATGCAGTTTTAGGAGTGATGCTATGCATGCCTTATGTGCTACCATTATACGGATGTCCGCCGCTCGTTTTTGGATCTAAATATCTCCCGAAGCACTGTTTGGATCAGGAAAGCCTTCTGAGTGAGTATATTGTTCTACTTCATTCTATAAACAATGTGAAAGCCGTAGAAACCGAACTTTTCCTTTAAGGAGTCTGAAAGTTCAGGCTTTTGTTAAAGTGATGTGCATCAAATATGAGATATGTGTAATTACATCTGTGGGCCATTACTGGGAGAACATGCAGACTCCACAGAGAGGACCAGACTGTACGGGTCCGTCCCAAGTCTACCCCTTGGCCCTTGTCTTACCCCTTAGCCCTTGGTTTTGCGTGTTCACATCTAGTGAAGTGGTGTCTCAATACTCCGTAGGGCTAAGAGGAATGGCTGAGACCAAGGGCTACAAAGCCCTCGAAACGAAGACAGACCAGGACCTCACTTGAAACAAAGGGGTATGAGAATTTCCCATAATACACTGCGCCTGCCAACACGAGGCCGAGTAGAAACTGAAGGAAGTGCTTAATTATTAGTAATTATTAAATCATCAACTAAATATTAATCATGTAGTTAGTTCTTGTTTGTTTGTTTGTTTTTATTTCTCGTTAAAGCAACGTGGCTTTCACAGCCGTAGCTACGGTTATTGTCGCATCTGCTTATGTCACAGCCACAGAGCGGCTCTGGATGATGATGTAGCGGGAATCGAGTGGCGTCTTGTTTCTCAGCTGTGTGTTTCCCCCTCTTCACCTTGGCCCTCAAAATAGAGAGCTAATGGGAAGGGGTAAGACAAAGGGGAAGGGCTAAGGGGTAGAATTAGGGTTCACTCTTAAATTCAAACTAACAACCTTCTTCCATGAGGTATTAAAACACAGACTGCACCGCCATGCAGCCAGTTTCTAAACCTGTTTTTTCTATTAAATGTTGCCAACTACAAATGTGCAAAATCTGATTTCTGCCGATGTGCTGATTTTTCTGAGCTCATTATCGCCGATACCCACATTTTTTGTGAAGAGCACAAAGCCACCACTTTACCAGAACTGACCCGTTCTTTTAGTGGAGACAGTCTTTTTGTTTCTGAGGCAGGTGTGAATTAAGGATGATTGATAATGGATTATTACAATACCTGATATTTTTTAATTAATTATTGCAGATACCGATATATCTGGTCAAGGGCACAAGCTCTGTACTTAACAAAAATTCAGTTACAGTACATTTTTAGCAGAGAAAAACAAATGAAAAACAAGAAAAATCCATGCAGTGATGAGAAGGTGCATCAATATTGAACATTTGGGTAAACTGCTGATTATCCAGCTGATTTATTGTCTGTAACTATCTGCAAGAGTTTCAGTACTGGCCGATTTTACTTAACTTTTTAGGCTGATATCGGCCAGTACTGATATCAAATGGATAATATCATGCATCAATAACGTGAATCAGGAAAAACAATATTTTTATCTTTTGATAAACAACCAATTGATTTACAAAAGTGGTCATTCAGTGATGATAAGGTGAACCACTGTAGTACATTTGCTCATTCTGCCAATATTAGGATCACAATATGTCACGTATATATGTCCAGTATGTACTGCCAAAATATCTGCTGTAAAAACAGTCTGATTATGAATTAAAGTCATAATTATGTAACAAACATTACACTCTTTTCTTATAGTTCTGACTTTATTCTCATTATTTTGACTATTTTTTACAGATTTAAAACAATCAACAATGAAGAAAAGTGTTTAAGCTCTAAAAATACTTTCAGCAGCTCTTTTCCTCTTCCATAACTGAGACACATGAAATCAAACAGAAAATCTTAGTAAAAATAACCATCCTCTTCGGCTCAAAAACTGACATAAGCCAACAAACAAGTTGCCAAATTTCACTCTTAACCCGCTTCACAAACGCCTTCTAACAGTTCCAACTAATTTGTGCACGTTAGGCAGTGCTCTCTTAATCTGCTTCAAAATATGTTGATAGATCATTGAGTTTATTTTGCTGTAAAAGTCTGTCAAAAGCTTAAAACACTTTTCATAGCAAATTAAAGACTGACAGATCCCTTTAGAAACGGAGGGGCCTCATTCTGGTCTTTGCCCGGGGCCTTGAAATCACTAAAAGCAGCCCTGGTGTCAGTCATCTTGAATCAATGGACTAACAAGTTTTAACAGTAGGGGTCATATAAGACACAATGAGGGGGATAATTAAGCCATTTAAACTTTAATTTACTGATCAGATCACATTGAAACACCGCTGTTTGTATTTAAAGCAATGGCTCTGGTGCAAGTGGAAGCAGCGTCCACGACACGCAGGAAACTGGGAATGTCGCATGTATTTTTAAAGAAGTAACGAAGTCAAATACTGACCTAAAACCAGACGGAAATGTGTAATAACATACCGTTTAGGTCAAACAGTCCTCGGTGCACGCTGCAGGTCATCGACGGCAGGATATCAGTAACATGGAGCAGCCTCCGTGTCGATGAGCTGCGACGACGTCCCGTCCCATGTCAGAGCATCAGCGCGGAGGGGACGGACGGGAGCGTGCTGTCACCCACCGGGACAAAAACAGACCCTCTGCCTCCGGTGGGGCTCAAATCTGCGCTGCCAGGACCCTCCTCCCTCTCCTGCCTCCCTACGATGATGATCTGACGGGGAGAGGGCGGCAGTGGCCGACAGAGGGCGCTGCAGGCGGAGGGGACACCAGCAGGAGGTGCGGGACTTTCAGAATAAAAGCCCGTAATTACGACACGAAAAGTTCGTCCCAGAAACCTAAATATGAAGTCATAAAAATTAGTAAATCTTGCCCGAAAATAGTTTGCTTTACTTGGTAAATTCTCAGGACTGTGTTGGAATCTCAATTTTAGATGACCATTGAAAGTTAATACAGTTTTAATTTGAAATAATTATAAAAAGAGCAGTAACTTGAAATAATTATTGAAAGAACAATAAGAAAAAGACAAATGAGAAAAGAATAATATAGTAAAGTAATAACAGCAACTAAAAAAATAATAGTAATAAAAGTGAAATAACAATATTAGGAGTAATAACAGTAATAATAAATTATATTATATTATGTAACTTTATTAATCCCTATGGAATAAACTTTCTCAGGGAAATTAAGAATCACTAGTAGTTGATTGTTACTGGTAAATAAAGAGCTAAATAAAACTGTTAATAAATATAAGTAAATATTAATTAAAAAAATACTGTTACAGGCTGGCTACTGCTCCTTCCAATAATAATAATAATAATGATAATAATAATAATAATAATTATACTACTACTACTACTACTAATAATAATAATAACAATAATAATAATAATAGTAGTAGTAGTAGTAATAGAAATAATTATAATGCATGAAATTTTAATGCACTTTTGAAAAAACTGCATTTGTGAAAAGGTAGGGTCACAGTAAGTAATAATAACGACAATAATAACAACTGTTATAGTAATAATGGTAAGGTTGCACAGTGGGTAGTGCACGTGCCTCACAGCAAAAAAACAGTTGCTGGTTCTATCCCTCCTCATCAGGGCCTTTCTGAGTGGATTTTGATGTTTCTCCAACTTGACTGGGTTCCTTCCCAGCACTGCAGCTTCCTCCAACAGACATGTTCAAAGCTGTTCATTAAAAAAGTCAAGTGGTGATTCTAAATTTCTTTAGGTTTGAGTGTTACAGTGAATACTCATCCGTGTATCTACGTGCAATCAGATAGTGACTGGTTCAGGGTATCCTGAAAGGGTTAAAAAGTATAGATAATGAAAGGATGGATAATGTAAGTAATAGAAACAACAATAATTAAATATGTATTACTTTTATTATTTCTATTATTACTACTACTACTATCGCTGTTGTTGTTATAACTATAGAAATATACATTTTGTTTTGGGATAATATCTCCTGTAATTGGAATGGCATTAGGAAATTGCAAATTATTTAACATTATTGAACAAATGTCTCAAAACTTAACAAATGTGCAAAGAACCACGTGTGTTATATATTTTTACTAACCTCTTATTCTTATCCTTACATATTCTTCACAATCATGCATTTATTACTTTACTTTAAATGTTTACTTTAGACTTTAAATGTCCCTTGTATTTCCTTATATTTCTAGGAAATGTAGAAATCTCTGGGCTAAAGGAAGCATGACTTCAGCAGTTCATCTGTGTTTGTTGATTTGGAAAATTTTGAGAAGGCTGTATTGTCACTGAACACTTTGCATAGATATGAAGTTAAAAACACGACAAAATAAGATTTGGTGATAAAATTGCTGTTTTATTGAGCCAACTTGGTTTATAAAAAGATAAGAATTCAGTTTGATTATTTTCCAAACACAAGTTTATTTGTTCAGACTAATACTGTGTAATACGCACAAAAATAAATGTTGCAGGGATATCATACAAGAGAGCTTCATTGTTGATTTATTTTTCTGTTTGTTTTTGTTTTTTTTTAAAGAAAACGTGGTTTTATTATCATTTTAGAGTACTTAATTTAAGCCTTCTGTAAACTAAAGAGGTGGTGGTGAAGAAAACGCTTCTGACTCCAGTCCGGCAGGGGGCGGTAACGCCACTTCACGTCACTTCTGCAGGATAGTAAGAAGTGGACACAGACGTGTTTCTAGTACCAGCAGCCCGGATGATGTCAACAATAAATGAGGAATGAAACATGCTATGGACACCTTCAGTGTTTTATGGACTTTGCCTTTGACGTCGGTGACACAGGGATGTATTCAGCAGTGAAATGACGGTGTGACATGTTTTTACCGACGTGACCAGAGGACTGCCAAAGCTCGTTCATCGACCGCCCAAAGGGGCAACAACGTCAGATTAACTGTGAGCGTGATTTGTCTGCTCTGTCAGAGACCTGAACACCAAACTGTCTGACAACATGTCACCTGTACCCGTCCTGCCGCTGGTCATAAACAGCCTCATGTCTGCTTTGGGCTGCATGGCAACACTAAAACTCATTCCTGCTTTTAAAGACAACTTCATCTCAGCCAGGCTGTACGGGATGGACCTCAACAAAACTACCAAGAAGGAAGTGTAAGTCACCTCTAAAGCATCCACTTGGTCAAAAACTCTCTGCTGTTTTATATATGTCCCCCCTGTCCTTGTTTTTGCTTTGTTTCTCTTTCTGTTCATCCATATCTACAATCCAGCCGGGGTCAAATGTGTGCTATGTGCAGCTCTTATCTGGATTTGTTTCTCGTCCTGATCACCCTTAAGTTACAGTCAAGTTTGGGAGTCTCATGTGTATTTTTGCAGCCCACTTGTTCTGGATTATTTCTTTTCTTGGTCCCCCATAATTGCAGTCTAATTTAAGGGTTAAATGTGTGCTATGTGCAGCTCTTTTTCTGGATTGAATTCTCGCCCTGGTCTCTCTTATTTGCTTATCAGTTTAGGGGTCATATGTTTTTCTCGTGTCCTAAGTTTTGCTTTGTTTCTCTTTCTGTTCATCCAGATATACAGTCAAACATAGGGGTCAAATGTGTATTATAATCAGCTCTTATTCTGGATTTGTTTCTCTCCCAGGTCTCCCTTATTTGCAGTCCATTTTGGGAGTCTGATGTGTAATCGCAGCTCCAATTCTGGATTTTTTTCTCCTTTTATTCATTCATTATAGTCCAGTTTGAGAGCCAAATGTGTCTTTTTTTAGCTCTTATTCTGGACTTAATTCTCTTCCTGGTCTCCCTTATTTGGAGTACACTTTGGGAGTCATATACTGTATTTTTCTTTTGTCCTAATTTTTGCTTTGTTTCTCTTTTTGTTCATCCAGATTCACACTCCAGCCTGGGGGTCATTATTTGTTATATGCAGCTCCTCATCTGGATTTGTTTCTCTTCCTGGTCACTCTTTTTTGCAGTACAGTTTGGGAGTCTAATGTGTATTTTTGCAGCTCTTTTTCAGGGGTTTCCTCTTCTTGGTCCCCCATAATTGGAATTTAGTTTGAGGGTTAAATGTGGCCTATTTGCAGCTCCTATTCTGGATTTGTTTCTCTTATATTCATTCATATCTGCAGTCAAGTTTGGGAGACAAATGTGTGTTTTTCCAGCTCTTATTCTGGATTTTATTCTCATCCTAGTGTTGTTTGAAGTTCAGTTTGGGAGTCTTCTTTTTCTCCTGTCCTAATTACATCTTTGTTTCTCTTTCAGTTTATCCAGATTTATGGTCAAGCTTGGGGGATCAAATGTGTGTTATATACAGCTCTTATCTAGATTTGTTTCTTCTAGGTCTCCATTCTTTGCAGTCCAGTTTGGGAGTCTGTGTTTTTTTGTTGCCCTCTGTTCTGGATTCTTTTCTCTTCTTTGTTCCCCATAATTGGACATTTATTTTGAGGGTTGAATGTCTTTTCTGCAGCTCCTATTCTGGATTTGTTCGTCCTTCTCTTCATTCATGTCTGCAGACAAGTTTGAGAGACAAATACATCTTTTTTACAACTCTTATTCTGGATTTAATTCTCACCCTGGTCGCCTTTTTTGCCGCTCAGTTTGGGAGTCATATATATTTATCCTGTCCTAATTTTTGTTTGTTTCTCTTCCTGTTCATCCATATTTACAGTCCAGCCTGGGGGTCAAATGGGCCTTTTTGCAGCGCATATTCTAGATTTGTTTTTCCTTCCTGGTCACCATTATTTGTAGTTCAGTTTTGGAGTATAATTTTTTTTGCCCTGTCCTAATTTTTGCTTTGTTTCTCTTCCTTTTCGCCCATATCTGTAGTCCAGAATCACAGGGAGTCATCAGTGGGACCGTCTTCCTCATCATCCTCTTCTGCTTCATCCCAGTGCCTTTCCTCAGCTGCTTCATGGGAGATCAGTGCACTGGGTTTCCTCATGATGAGGTAAGGTTGTCATAAAATCCATTGTTACATTAGCTACTGTCAGGGCCACACTAAAAGCTGACCGGGCCCCTGAAAGATCAGTTGAGGCTTTATCCATGTGTATTTTGGTGATGTCAAACCTTTGTGCTACATGAGAATGACGAGAACCTACTTTGGGCCATCATTGACTTCTATGGTCTGTAATAAGAATAACTAAAACCAGGTCAAATCAAAAACTGACAAGAGTTTGACCATCTCTGTATGTGTGTATGTTCAAGTTATTTATTTCGTTATTTGTTGTGTTTGTGTAGTTTGTGCAGCTGATCGGAGCACTTCTGGCCATCTGTTGCATGATCTTCCTGGGCTTTGCTGATGACGTCCTGAACCTGCAGTGGAGACACAAACTCCTGCTTCCCACAATGGCCTCCCTCCCTCTGCTCATGGTCTACTTTACCAACTTTGGAAACACAGTCATAGTGGTTCCCAAACCCTTCAGAGCCCTGCTCGGGCTACACTTGGATCTGGGTGAGTTCATGTCCATCTACAAGCCAGGAACTTAAACGTCTACTTTATGGGACCTTCTGGGAAATTTGCTCTGCAGCCAGACAAAAAGACATTAAAACACAGTCACGACAACTCAGTTACAGAAAAAAACGTTGAAGCACATGAACATTAAAAAAAAGAAAACATCAGTGGGCAAATCAGAGCTAGAGCCATCAACAAAAACTATACTGATGATTTTACTGGCAACCTGCACAACATGTTCATGCCTCTTCTTATCAGCTAAAACTAAACTGCTTCTTAACTGATAATCAATTACTTTTTTGTCAAACTGATGACATTTTGGTTGAAATTTTAATTTTACCCAAAACAAGAAGCCGTGTCTTCATTTAGAGCAAAATAGGCATTTTTGTTCCCTTTTATAATAGAAAACAGTCCTGTACAATAAGGACAGATTGTAAACCACTGCTTAAAAAAACTTTTACACATTGAAAATTAAACATATCAAAAGTAAAGCAAAGCTGTTTTCAGTAGAGAAGTTTGCAGTGATGTTATTTTATTTTTCATCTAAAAATGAAATGCAGCCCAGATCTGACAAAACTGTTTCTGAAGCTGTTAGCATCCGGGCTGTTATTTAGCTTTTTCAACAGTTAACCAACAGTTTTTGGTCTGTGAGAGGAAGCAGGGAGCGCGTGCACGACAAGAGCAGGCAAACTCCACACAGAAAGACCCTGATTGGCTTGTAGGCTGCGTTTACATGGCACCGAAAACAGTCAAATATATTGAACCAGCAACCTCCTCTCAGTGAGGCCTGTGCACTACCTGCTGTGCAGCCATTCTGCTCCTTTTTTAATCTTTCCCACTGTTACACTGAACTTTTAAATCATTCAGTATTTTTCTTACGTCATTCATGCCTTGTGTGACTTTGTAATCATTCGGGGGTTTGTTTTATTTTGTAGAAGAATCCTTTGTCCTCTTGATGACACGATCTCTGCTCTTCCTGCAGGTATTCTGTATTACGTCTACATGGGAATGCTTGCTGTTTTCTGCACAAATGCAATCAACATCCTAGCAGGCATCAATGGCATTGAATCAGGTCAAGCCTTGTTTATCTCCGGCTCCATCATCATCTTCAACCTGCTGGAGCTCAGTGGTGAGTGTTTGTTTGTTCATTATCTTTAAGAGACTAATGAGATCCACTTATCTGTGAGTTATGCTTGTGTAACAGAGTACTGCCGCTTACTTTACCTTAAACAGCTGAAATAATGAAAATATTAACTTTTGGTTTGATCTGATTTGACAGGAGACTTCAGAGATGACCATGTTTTCTCCCTGTACTTCATGATCCCATTCTTCTTCACCACATTAGCACTTTTTTACCATAACTGGTGAGTTCACTCTGATTTCTGATGCTGTTTGATGGAAATGTCGAGATGCGTTGAGTGTATACTTACACCATCTCATATCTCAGGTACCCCTCGTCTGTGTTTGTGGGAGACACTTTCTGCTACTTTGCCGGGATGACATTTGCAGTAGTCGGCATCCTGGGGCACTTCAGCAAAACAATGCTCCTGTTCTTTATTCCCCAAGTGGTCAACTTTGTCTACTCGTTGCCTCAGCTTTTTCACGTCATCCCCTGCCCCAGACACCGGCTCCCCAGGTATGACACTGTGCATTTGTAACTTGTTGTATGTTTTCTTTCATCACTCAGGCTAATTATGTCCTCTCGATGTCTGATCTTTCTTGCTTTTGTCTCTCTCTAAATGTCACTGCTGAGAACAGGCTGAATCCAGAGTCGGGCAAACTGTGGATGAGCTACTCTAAATTCAAAAGGAAGGACCTTTCTAAATTAGGACAACTCATTCTGAAGGTAAAACTTGAAATGATTGCCCCATCATTTTAAAAACAACAAAAACTGAAGAAAAATCTCTAAAAATTCTCTCATATTTATTGTTGTCTTGAAACATTGGGTAGATACTCATAAAGATCTAATACATTTCAAAAATAGAAAAGCACATCTGTCCATTACCCTAACTGTTTGTCACTGGCTTTTGGGAGAATCTGGTGATACAATACATATATCAAATAAATCTCAATCAGGGTATGTGATATGACCGTAGTCAATGATGAAGAACTAGAATGCATCGAAGCAGAAAGATCGTAGGATTGTCTTTAGGGCTCATTCTACCTGCTGTGGTGCTATGCTGCCCCTCCAGCCTCTGATGTGAATAATGAGCTGAAATTGGGCCTGAAGTGCTTAAAGGTGCTATGAGGAGAATGTATTTCAGGCCACAGAAAGACTCTGCTACCCATGAGCACGCGCGGTGACTGTTGTACTGCTGCATTCCAGTAACCTCGGAACTGGGAGTGACATCATCTCGGACTTATCTGCTTTCCAGTTGAAGTCGAAAAAAAACATGCCGATCTACCAGGCTATTGTTAGCTGTTGTTAGCACGCCCTGCGTTGTTGTATAAAGAATGTAAATATCACTATGGCAGCATTTTTGTAAATGCAAGTCTAACAATACTATGTATACTGCTGATCTGGAGCGACGCACCCCAGTCAGAAGTGCAAATGAATTGATTATTACAGGAGCTAAATAACTGTTCACACTGGGGGCATCCATCTTTGATTGTCAACTCGGGGGTGGCGAGGTTTCACCGAGTTCCCAGTAGAAAATTCCGACTTCGGGGGGTGTTCCAGTTCCAGTTTCCTACTCCGAACTCGGAAATTCCTACTTCCGACTACAACTGGAACACACCAAAAGACGTGACAATTTTTGGAAAACTTAGTATCGTAGTTTTGTAGCTGGCTATACATGGCTACTTACAGCCCGGTGCTCTAAGACGTGTCCAAATAATATAAATTTGCTCTAGTTTTAATTGTCTTGTTCCTGAAGTTGAGTATCCAGGCCAGTCCAGCCCTGTCCGACCCGACTGCGAAGCTAAGGAATAGCATTTATAGATAACCTATTTTGATGGTATAAAACTCGTCTTAAAGTGTGTATTTCGATCAGGCATATATCTAAAAGTGAGACTTTTTTGTAATTACTTAGAAACTCCTCATAGCCTCTTTAAAAAACCTTTTTGGATTTCTCCAAAAAAAATCACTAAAATCGATTCAAAAACACAAAAAAGAAAACACATACAAGCCATATTCCTAAAATTGTGCAAAAAATGCTGAAATATGTTGAGTAAAATTCATCAGAATGCACAGAATTAATTTACTGTTTTTTTTCTGGCAGCCCTCTTCACCTCAATAACTCAGTGGTTTCAACAGTAAAACTCCAAATATTTAAGTATTTAATGCACTTAAACATGTTTACTGCATAATATGAGTAAAGTTTTGAAACAATACACTCTAACTTGTCTTCTAAGTTCAGTATTTCTACGTTCAAAATAATATTAACGGATGTAAGTTTGGTTCTGGTTGGTTATTTTTGCATAATTGATAACCATATGTACAAAAAGAATTGAACAAGAGAGTAAGAGAGTAATATTTCACAATTTTAAAACATTTAAAGGAACTGTCTTTTACAGTTTACATCACTGGACAGTGGAGGATAAATAAGGTTTGTCATTGTACAATTTTAAGATTTCCTGGTTCTGTTAAATGTGATCTGTCAAGTTTTTATGATCATATTTTGAAATGCAATCAGGCTGTCTGATTTTTTTTCATTTCTGGATAAGTATTTCATAACTGATTGAGTTCTCTGTGGGATTTGATTAGACATTATATGAATAAACTTGCACAGACTGATAAATATTGCAATGCATGTTAAAGGGGCTGATTTCATTTATTTTGAATATGGTATGCCCTGAGATTGTAACTTGATATTAGATTTGCCTTTAAAGAAAATGGTTCCTAAACCTCTTGTTTAAGGTTCTGTTGTCCATCATGAGTTCTTAAAAAGATATGTTTGCATAAAAATAATCTGCCCACCAATAATAACCATTTCAGCTTAGTTATGTCAAATTATTATTGGGTCAAACGAGTAGACCTGTGTGGCGAGTTCACAACCCATCTGTTTTTTAAGAAAAAGGTCAAGCAGGATCAGTCTACAGGGATACACACACACATAAGGCAGATCAGAGGCAGGTTTTCAGTTTTGATTAAAAAAATGTTGCTTTATACCTTAACAGGTGGCTGAGTTATTGAGGTTGCTGGAGGTGCGGAGAGCCCAGGAGGGAGACGACGACTTCATTGAATGCAACAACATGACTTTAATAAATCTAGTTCTGAAAATACTCGGGCCCATCCATGAGAGAACCCTCACAGTCATCATGCTCATCATTCAGGTATCTCAAAGCTCTCACTGCTCAACAAAATATAGCCTGAGTCATGAGGGAGTTGTTGAATTTCTCACAGGATGATTGTTCTTGTGTCTCAGGTGATGGGCAGTGTGGTGGCTTTTGGGATCCGTTACCATCTGGTGCGTCTCTTCTATGACGTGTAGACGTCTCTCTGGGAGAGGAGAGAATCCTGATTGAGAGAAAAGACTGTTGTTATGAAACTATTTTATAGGTTTTGTTTCATCTGCCTTTTTAATAGCTTTCATTACCTCACTGTTACTTTTATGCCTCAGACTGGACCTGCAGTAAAGACCCAGATCAAGATTTAAAGCTGTATCTTACTTTGTACATTGATTTCACATACAAGCTTAAACACCTGAGGATCAGAGTATGCGGCGTGAGGGTTCGCTCTTCTCTTCAATTAAGTGGCTACAAATCAGACATGAAAGTGCGACAGGGCTTTTATAAACGTCACCTGCAGGGATTTTGTCATTGTTGTTTTTGGAAGAAAACTGCAGCTAGTTGGGGAAGTTTTGGACCTCCAGCAAGCAAACGTTAGCTGCTTGCTGATATTAAATTGTTACAATTTGATGACTAGATGTGAAATTGCACTTAGAAAAATACATGATTTCACTTTCAGACCCTCTAAAGGCCTTCAGAACATATTCCAACTTGGCCTTCATTTCAGTACCTAAGAACTGTAAAGAATGATTAAGGAAGTATCACCATTGTTTTCCTTTCTTTGTGTGTAAATGTTTTTTTTTTTTTTTACCTCTGAATAACCACACAAACATGATTGTGAAGTAAAGCCGTGAAAGGATGAAGACACAAAGACAAAAGGACTTTGTTTGGGGAAATAGAGGGAATGTTAGCAAAGGAAAAGTGAGATTATGAAATTGGGATTGGTTTAAATAAGCTTACCGATAAGAGGGAAAAGCTTTAAAAAATAGGGGAGGGTTGTTGTTATTAGAATCATATCTGTACTTTGCAACTGCCATTACCTTTAAGGGTTCAGCAGAGAGAAGCAAACTGGCACTGAATTTCTTTAATAAGGAATGTACTGACAAGTGAATTACTTTCCTGTTAAATGAAAGACTCAAATTAAGAAATAAAAGCTGAAAAATTGCAATATGCATTTAGTTCCATCTTTCTGCAATGATTTGAAATAAAGTCAGAGTACTGAAATGGAGGCAGAGTATATTTTTATACACACACACATGTGATAAAGACTCAACTCAAAGGTAAGTTATTTGGTCAAAATAAAAATGGGCACACTTTCCACTGAGTACCATATTGAGGAAAAAAATCAGTTTCTAATGCAGTACTGCTGGCTGGACCAAAGATCATGTGGATGTAGTGTTTTTGGCCTAGCTGCATGTTTCTCTGAATCTGTTGATTACTGTAGATGGGGAAATCCATAAATTCACTGCAATTAAACATTGAGAAATGTGCTTAAATTGTAGGTTTGCACACACACTGTAGTTGTTCACAAAGTGGTGAACCTCACCCCATCCTTACCTGTAAATGACTGGATCATTTCATTGATGCTCTTTCTATACCTGATCATGACACTCACCTGTTTCCAGTTCACCTGCTCACCTGTATGTTTTGAACATTTGTCTTTCAAAGCATTCGTCAACTTTCCCAGCCTTTATTTCTCCTGTCCCAGCTTTTTGGGGATGTAGGCATCAAATTCAAACTTACTGAATATTTGTATAAAACTATTAAGATCATAATTTTTTACATTGCAATATGCATTTAGTTCCATCTTTCTGCAATGATTTGAAATAAAGTCAGAGTACTGAAATGGAGGCAGAGTATATTTTTATACACACACACACACGTGATAAAGACTCATACTTAAAAAAATCCATAAATCCGGTTGCACTTAAAAAACAAGTGCAGAGAACTAGTAAATTTTAGTTGTACTAACTACACTTACAAATGAGTTTAAGCAACTAAAACAGTCAAGTAGAGTGTACTTGATATCCTGCAAACTTCCCCAGGTACCTTCTTGCTGTGAGGAACATGCACTACCTGCTGCGCCACCATGCAAACTCAATTCCAAAAATCTGAGTGGTTCAAAAATCACACGAGTGAGCTTAACCATTGCGAGTGAGCTTAACTAAAAAAAAAAGTAATCTTCACTTAAAAAAAATAAGTATTTTGCATTTATTTTGCATTTTTACACATGCAAGTGATTTTTACTTAATAAATACTAGTCATAAAGGCATATCTTTGTTAACATAGTAAAGTTAACTCATGTTTACAAGTCAAGACAGCTATTGGATTTTTTCAGTGTGAGACTGTGTTTACTACTTATTGTTGTGCGTGAGCTTAACTATAAAAAAGTAATCTTTACTTAAAAAAGTAAGTATTTGGCATTTTTACACATGCAAGTGATTGTTACTTAATAAATACTAGTCATAAAGGCATATTTTTGTTAACTTAGTAAAGTTAACTCATGTTTGCAAGTCAAGTCAGCTATTGGATTTTACAGTGTATTAGGGCCACTTGAAGAAATAAAAAAATAAATGAAAACTCGAAAATCTTCGAGAAAAAACTCGAAATTTTTGAGTTTGTAAAGTCGCAAATTTGCGAATTTATAAAGTCATAAATTTGATGTGAACTCATATTTCGGGTCAATAACTCATCAATAAAACAACGTTGTTCCAAACCCGACCCTTCATTTTAATCATTCTGATGAAGACTGTGAGCTAAAACCTCGTTTTCCCCCAAAGGAGCCAGAAAGCTTCACTTTGTCTCAATGAGCTGCCGGTGATTGCTGGCTCGGGGGCCTATGGGACCGATGGCAAATTACTAATTTAATAGTGTGAATGGAAATTGAATAACTTCACCATAATGTCTTCAAAATCACAGCACACATAAATAACTGTAGGTTGTTCAGAGTACATGTCATAGTTTTTTTAAGAATTGTAAATTAAAATATTTCACAGGATTTTTTGGATTGAAAATAAAGCAATCAAAGTTATTAAATCTACCAAGGAAATCATAATAAAACCAGAATGATGACCCCCTCTACCCTAAAGTACAGCTCTTACTTGATAAAAAAAAAGCTTTTGATTTGATTTAAATTCTTTTTTATATATTGAACCGTGTGAATTCATAAGTAGCCTAATGACAGTTGTACTAACTGTATTGTTGCAGATACTGGCACCAAACTCATACTAGTGATCTAACATTTCCCCTCGCTCATACCACAGCTATACAACAGAAGCTATCAACATGACTATAAAAACTTTAATAACTGTGCTGTTGTTCACTGTAGAAACACCAAACCCAGCCTGATGATCGAGTATCTCTTCTAGTTAATACTACAGTACTTATTTAAGAGATACAGGTTTTAAGGTAATTTAGCCTATGTCATTTTTTTTATTATTATTGACATGAACTCATACAACTGCAGTTTTTAGCTGATAATATTTGCCAAGTTTTTTTTTTTTTTACCTTTATTTTGATTAAAGATTTAAGATTCGAGAGTTTTGACATGATTGTATTGGAATGTGTGGAACTAAATAAACAAAGGTGAGAAATCATATTTTGACCATATGACTTTATCTCAGACATCAAGAGTAGCTTCTGGTTGATAATGTCAATTTAAAGAACTTCAAAGTCTGATCCTCTTTTATGGGACATGTTTCTGAAAATATATAGGCCTAATATTTTTCAAAGTTATAATTTAGTTTAATCTACCTTTTTATAATAAAGTAAAGTGACATGAAGTTTGACAGTAAAGAGTAAAAATATTGGCTAATATGTTTGTAATTAGAGACATTTCATTTCACAGTAGAGACTGTTAAATGTTTGTAGAAATAAAAACTACAGACATTAACTTCACTCATGACCTGCTCTCGCACGTTACCCACGCACGCGCTTCACGAGTCGTCATGGAAACGATCCCGAGGTATATAACGCCGTGGAACCCCGAATTCTCCCCTTTTGCACTTGAGCTTTGATGCTGACCTGCAACACTTCGCTGCTAGCTTGCTAACTTTTGGAAAACGCTCAGGAGAAGTTGGAGAAAACCCTCTACAGACGTTTTGGATCGACTATTTCATCGAGTGGAAAGCGGACGAGACCGGAAATGACCATCCCCAGAGACCCCGAGGACAGAGGACGACCAGTGGCGATGGCTGACGTTCGCCTGGTGACCAACGGAGGTAAGACAGGTTTTACTGTTGTCTAATAAAGAAGTTCACTCAGACATTTTTATACAAGAGAAATGTTGTTATCATTGACTTGTTAAACTTGCAAAGGCTCATCAGCTTAGAAACAGTCAAACTTTAACTTTTAAAGGCCGTTTCCACCATTTAATGTGTGAAGTTAAAAACTAAAGCAGGATTGTGTCAAACTGTTTTTCACTGAACTTTTCTCTGTGAAAATTAAATTTTTGAAGCCATAGTCTTTAAAAGTGGCGGGAAAAGCTGGAGGGAATTATCTGTAAAGTATTGTTTTAAAAACACATCTATTTTGACTTGAGGACATCAAATGATCCTGAATTTGCACTGTTATTATGGGACAAAGATGGCGTCGGGGAGAATTACAAAAAATGCTCAGATGTTTGTTTCTGTCACCATGGAGATGATAGAACTATGGATTTAAGCAGGTGATGGTTCCTCTATGATACAAGCTTTTGTTTGTATCATTTTGTACTGATTTTAGCTGATCATAAAAGGCTTTTGGCATAAGTTTGAATATCAATCAATGAACCCATGAGCAGATATTAACAAAAGAATAAGAGCAGCCATAGATCATAGCTGCTGAACACATGTAAAAAGAAAATGAGGCCTAACAACATCAGTGCTTTTGTGATATTCACAAATATGATATAAGCCTATATTTTCACTCTTTACTGTCAAACTTGATGTAATTTTGCCATATTTTGAAGGTAGATCAAACTAAGCTGATACCTTAAGAATATTCTATATTTTCAGTAACATGTCACAAAAGAGGATCAAACTTTGAAGCTCCTTTCATTTACATTATCAATCAGAACTCTTGATGTCTGTGACAAAGTCATATATCTTGGTCAAAATATGAATTCTTACCTTATTGTTTATTTAGTTCCACATATTCCATCAAACAATCACATTAAAATCCTTAATCTGAACTCAGAATCAAACCAATGATACAGTAAATGTTGGTGCGGCATGTTCAGATGACAGATCGCAGGAGTCTTTGATTATTGTTTTAATAACATATTTCCAGCTCTGTCACAGTGTACATTCTTCATTTTTCAGCAAAGTGTCTCAGTATTTGACCCGATGGAAGTAAACTGTGACTCCTGTGCTGTATTTATGTTCAACTTCTGCATCACAAGCTCATCACTGAGAAACATGTGCTTTAGGACCTGACATTGTTTTGAGAGTTTTGCATGAAAGAGTGAATGACATTTACAAACTGTGCCAAAGAAGAGACAAATGTTGAATGTGTTGTCAAAAGAGCCCTCATCTAATAAATACAGATTATAAAACTTGAATTAAGGGTTTAGTAAATGCAGAAATTCTTTCATTTGAATAACAAACACAACACCTGATCAAAAAGTAAACAGGCGTTTTTGTGTTACAGTAAAAGTTTGTCAGTCTTTTTCTTTTTTAATATGTTGTTTTAGTTCCACATATTCAGTGTCATAAGAGAAACATTAGTTGCTGGTATTGTGTACTCAAACATTTTGTTTTTCCCTGCAGGAGCTGGTGTCCCTGAGGTCAACTTGGCTGTCCAGCATGAAGGGAACCAGAACCTCCCCGTCTTTGTCCCTGACCAGGTGGTAGGTGAGTATGGAGGTGAGTATGGAGGTGCTTTTGCTGGTGCAGGTGGAGACATTCCTCCTGTTTTTGACCTGGAGGATTTTGATGATGTCGAACACATCATGGACCTCTCTGACTCGGAGGACGATGACGACAGCAGTGTAACCATGGACCTCTCTGACCCGGAGGACGATGACAACAGCAGTGTAACCATGGACCTCTCTGACCCAGAGGACGATGATGACAGCAGTGTTATCATGGACCTCTCTGACCCGGAGGACTATGATGACAGCAGTGTGTGGACTGACTGCACTGATCTGAGTTCAGTCTCTGGATATGGGTCCATGTCTGAGTCTGAGGAGGAGGAAGATGATGAAGGTGAGGACGTCAGACCCGACTCCCCTCTGGACCAGGAGTTCCCACCAGACCACTTTTGGCAGGGCTGGCGCCAGGTGGATCCATCAGCGGTCGTCTCCCCTCTTGTCCAAGCTGGACTCCCTTCTGCAGGCCCTTTTGTCCCCACTCATAGTCCAGCTGGACCTGCTGTCTCTGATGACGACAGCAGTGTGTGGACTGACTGCACTGATCTGAGTTTAGACTCTGGATATGGGTCCATGTCTGAGTCTGAGGAGGAGAAGGAAGATGATGAAGGTGAGGATGTCAGACCCGACTCCCCTCTGGACCAGGAGTTCCCACCAGACCACTTTTGGCAGGGCTGGCGCCAGGTGGATCCATCAGCGGTCGTCTCCCCTCTTGTCCAAGCTGGACTCCCTTCTGCAGGCCCTCTTGTCCCCACTGGACCTGTCGGAGAAGAGCCTACTCCGTCCACCTCAGGCCTGGGTTCTTCTGCAAAGAGGAGCAGGGAGGAGAGCCCTGCAGCACAGCAGAGTGCAAAGAGGCAGAGGAGGGACAATGGAGACGTGGATGACCAGCAGCCGTCCACCACCATAGGACGCTGCTCCTTTCCTATCAGAAGATCCTGGCCAGCTCCTTATGAGGGCAGGGACTCTGACAACAGCGACTCAGATTAAAAAAGAGGAGCCGTCTGACATGTTTGGTCCAAACTTTGTGAGCAGAAGGACTGATAAAGCCCCATCTCACTGCACTCTGCACCAGATGTTTTTACACTCCTCTGTGTTGTTATTTGTTTGTATTTATGATTGTTTTTTTTTCAGATTTAAGAGGTAAGTTCAAACATTTTGTAACTTTGGTGCACTGTTTCAGTAGATTCAGACCTACTAACTCTTTATGCAGTTGATTTTAGGAGGCGTGGATGGTTATAGCAATCAAAGGTAAGGACAAAGTCTTTTTCTTTTCTCTTTTATGTGTTTGAACAAGTGTGCTCCATTATTTATCAGTGTTAGAGATGAAAATGTTTGAGCAGCCAAACGCAGTCGTTACTCTTCAGTGTACAGTTGATATACTCAACTCACAAGCCACAGTGGCTGGTAAATTGACAGTGATTCTTAAAACTCAGCAATAAAACTCAAGATTACACCGTGTGGGATAACAAAGTTTTCATTTTATTGATTACAGGCCATTTGAAGGAAAATTGTGGCTTAACCCCTGAGTGACACACACTGGCTTTCTCCATGGAGGATGAGATTTGGAATAAAAAGTAAATCAAGCCAAATAGAACCAAACAGGAAAACCTTTAACAGTTAAATTGAAATATAATAATAAAATTAATTTATATTAAAAGAAAACTTTATATAACTTTTTATATTAAAAGAAAACTTTTGTCTCATGCAGTTTCCTTGGATACTTAAACAGCACAATATAGACAGCAGAAGAAACTGTCTTGTATGATGCAGTGTGACTCAAACGGTGCTGTAGCTTAGCCAACGTTTAGTTGTCTTGGTAATAAAAAAGTTCCTCTGAATGTACTCATTTATGTACTCTTACCTTTTTAAAGTCATTTCAGAAAAAAAGGCTGTTTAATCAAAATAAAGCTAAAAAAAACTCAGCAAATACTATATGCTGAAAACTGCAGTTGTAACAGATGGCTGACTGAGGGGAGAATATGATGTGAAAAAACTATTGACAAAGTTTCCCTGCACTGTAAAAAAGTGATTTGATAATGCAGTTCTAATGCATATTTACTCTTAGTTACAGTTTCATTTTAATTTAATTTTAATTTAATTCATTTCAATTTATTTTTGTGTCTCCATGTCAAGGAGGAGATGGACGACTCCACATGAACTGAAGATGTTTACAGCCCAGGAGAGAAGGATTGATGCGGTGGTCACCTTTCCTTCTGGTAAAGGAAAGGTGACCACCGCAATGTAAGTACTTCTTCATTGATAGTTCAACAGTTACAATAGTTTTTATCTGATTGTAGATTTAATTAATTTATTATCTATTTGGACAATATGTCAAACATTGTGTGTCTTTGTGGTCTTAAAAAGTCATTTAAAGCTTAAATAAATCAGTGAAGCCAAAGACTGAGGCCTCAAGAAGGGATCAAGTCTGGAAGGCAACATGAGAAACTATGAAATATCAGGGGTTGTTTCTACTTGTATTTTTAACACAAATGGCAAAAGCTTCCACTTCTCAAAGTTTGGGTTTTGTGTTAAACTTTGATAAAAACAATTTGAGTCAAGTTGACTTCAATGCTTTCAGCACCTCTCTTCAAGTGTCTATACTATGGGAGGTCACAGTAGATTACAGCTAAAGTTAATAGTTGAAAGTTCTGGAAACCTCGTTTGTCTTTCAAGAACATACAAAAATTTTAAATTTGGGTTTCTATACATTGACATTTACAACCACTTTTAGCCAAATGCTAAGAACTTTTCTCTTCACCTATAGTTCTCTAGCTGAGGAGGACAGAGACAGAGCTGAGGAGGACAGAGACAGAGCTGAGGAGGACAAAGACAGAGCTGAGGAGGACAGAGACAGAGCTGAGGAGGACAAAGACAGAGCTGAAAAGGACAGAGACAGAGCTGTGGAGGACAGGCAGAGTTGAGGAGGACAGAGACAGAGCTGTGGAGGACAGAGACAGCTGAGGAGGAGAGAGACAGAGCTGAGGAGGAGGGACAAAGCTGAGGAGGAGAGGCAGAGCTGAGGAGGACAGAGACAGAGCTGAGGAGGAGAGACTGAGCTGAGGAGGAGAGACAGAGCTGAGGAGGACAGAGACAGAGCTGAGGAGGACAGAGACAGAGATGAGGAGGAGAGGCAGAGCTGAGGAGGACAGAGACAGAGCTGAGGAGGACAGAGACAGAGATGAGGAGGACAGAGACAGAGCTGAGGAGGAGAGACAGAGCTGAGGAGGACAGAGACAGAGCTGAGGAGGACAGAGACAGAGCTAGGGAGGACAGAGACAGAGATGAGGAGGAGAGACAGAGCTGAGGAGGAGAGGCAGAGCTGAGGAGGAGAGAGACAGAGCTAAGGAGGACAGAGACAGAGATGAGGAGGAGAGACAGAGCTGAGGAGGAGAGGCAGAGCTGAGGAGGACAGAGACAGAGCTGAGGAGGACGAAGACAGAGCTGAGATGGAGAGAGACAGAGCTGAGGAGGATAGACAGAGCTGAGGAGGACAGAGACAGAGCTGAGGAGGACAGAGACAGAGCTGAGGAGGAGAGGCAGAGCTGAGGAGGACAGAGACAGAGCTGAGGAGGACAGAGACAGAGATGAGGAGGAGAGAGAGGGAGCTGAGGAGGAGAGGCAGAGCTGAGGAGGACAGAGACAGAGCTGAGGAGGACAAAGACAGAGCTGAGGAGGACAAAGACAGAGCTGAGGAGGACAGAGACAGAGCTGAGGAGGACAAAGACAGAGCTGAGGTGGAGAGAGACAGAGCTGAGGAGGATAAAGACAGAGCTGAGGTGGAGAGAGACAGAGCTGAGGAGGACAAAGACAGAGCTGAGGTGGAGAGAGACAGAGCTGAGGAGGACAGAGACAGAGCTGAGGAGGATAGACAGAGCTGAGGAGGAGAGAGGCAGAGCTGAGGAGGACAAAGACAGAGCTGAGGTGGAGAGAGACAGAGCTGAGGAGGAGAGAGGCAGAGCTGAGGAGGAGAGAGACAGGGCTGAGGAGGACAGAGACAGAGCTGAGGAGGACAGAAACAGAGCTGAAGAGCAGAGGCAGAGCTGAGGAGGAGAGACAGAGCTGAGGAGGACAGAGACAGAGCTGAGGAGGACAGAGACAGAGCTGAGGAAGAGAGACAGAGCTGAGGAGGACAGAGACAGAGCTGAGGAGGAGAGACAGCTGATGGAGGTGTGTGTGTCTGTGTGGACAAAGTTTATTGCCTTTATATTCTATACACATCAGATATAGACTTTTAGTAAAGCTGACCAATGTCCTTTGCTTGTTTTTTTTTATTCCCAGAAAATGAGAGAGCTGAGGAGGAGAGACAGAGCTGAGGAGGACAGAGACAGAGCTGAGAAGGACAGAGACAGAGCTGAGGAGGACAAAGACAGAGCTGAGGTGGAGAGAGACAGTTCTGAGGAGGACAAAGACAGAGCTGAGGAGGAGAGAGACAGTGCTGAGGAGGAGAGACAGAGTTGAGGAGGAGAGAGACAGAGCTGAGGAGGACAGAGACAGAGCTGAGGAGGACAGAGACAGAGCTGAGGAGGAGAGAGACAGAGCTGAGGAGGACAGAAACAAAGTTGAAGAGCAGAGGCAGAGCTGAGGAGGAGAGACAGAGCTGAGGAGGACAGAGACAGAGCTGAGGAGGACAGAAACAGAGCTGAGGAGGACAGAGACAGAGCTGAGGAGGACAAAGACAGAGCTGAGGAGGACAGAGACAGAGCTGAGGAGGACAAAGACAGAGCTGAGGAGGACAGAGACAGAGCTGAGGAGGACAGAGACAGAGCTGAGGAGGAGAGACAGAGCTGAGGAGGAGAGGCAGAGCTGAGGAGGACAGAGACAGAGCTAAGGAGGACAGAGACAGAGATGAGGAGGAGAGACAGAGCTGAGGAGGAGAGGCAGAGCTGAGGAGGACAGAGACAGAGATGAGGAGGACGAAGACAGAGCTGAGGTGGAGAGAGACAGAGCTGAGGAGGAGAGACAGAGTTGAGGAGGAGAGAGACAGAGCTGAGGAGGACAGAGACAGAGCTGAGGAGGACAGAAACAGAGCTGAAGAGCAGAGGCAGAGCTGAGGAGGAGAGACAGAGCTGAGGAGGAGAGACAGCTGATGGAGGTGTGTGTGTCTGTGTGGACAAAGTTTATTGCCTTTATATTCTATACACATCAGATATAGACTTTTAGTAAAGCTGACCAATGTCCTTTGCTTGTTTTTTTTTATTCCCAGAAAATGAGAGAGCTGAGGAGGAGAGACAGAGCTGAGGAGGAGAGACAGAGCTGAGGAGGACAGAGACAGAGCTGAGGAGGACAGAGACAGAGCTGAGGAGGACAAAGACAGAGCTGAGGATGACAGAGACAGAGCTGAGGAGGAGAGGCAGAGTTGAGGAGGAGAGAGACAGTGCTGAGGAGGACAGAGACAGAGTTGAGGAGGAGGGACAAAGCTGAGGAGGAGAGGCAGAGCTGAGGAGGACAGAGACAGAGCTGAGGAGGACAGAGACAGAGCTGAGGAGGAGAGACAGAGCTGAGGAGGAGAGGCAGAGCTGAGGAGGAGAGACAGAGCTGAGGAGGACAGAGACAGAGCTGAGGAGGTGAGACAGAGCTGATAGAGGTCTCTGTGTGTGGGGGTGGGGGGGCTCCAAGAATTTGCGCCCAGAGGCCCCTGTCTTCTTGATCCAGTCCTGCTCAGAAGACGTTTGCTCTCAACTGCCTCTTCTTAGCTGATGGACTGGAGACGCTACCCACACGTCATCAGGGAGTCTTTGTTACTACTTTGTTTCAATTCTCATAAGAAAAACATCAAGAAAAAGAAAACAACTTGTTGTAGCCAATGTTGGTGTGTGTGGTGTGTGTGAATGTGGGTGTGGGTGCGTGTACCTTGGTGTGATGTGTGCATTGACAGCAGTCCCTTGGCTGTTATGTCACCTGCGCACCTGGGCACAGGTAGAGGGGATAATTAAGCTGAGGACGGCAGAGCCGGGGACGCACAGAGAGAGGGGAATTAGGCATGAGAGAAGCCGCACAGTTTTTCAGCTGTATAAGTGTGTGAAAGTTTTGGAGCTTACTAGATCTTTTTAGATCGTAAAAGACTTGTTTTTTGTATGTGTTTATCAAGATGAAATAGACAAACAAAATGGATTCAACAGCGGAGTGCATCTTTTTGGTTTTACGAGTTGGAAATGCCTTCCCAGTTCCCCTCAAGTGGCTTTTTTTTGTAGATCGATAGCCATTACACTCTGTCTAACCAAATTAAAATTACAAACAAACAGCACTCCTAACCTAGTGAGTCTAACAACATAAATTCTAAGAGTGAATGTGTGTAATATTCGGGTCCAACCCTGGCCCCAAATAGCAGCGCGTGCCGCACAACACAGAGCTCAAGTGGAGCACAGCCTAACAGAGATTTCTAAAGCAGAAAATGATCTCGGCCGGTCAGGCTCTTATACTGCGCCCATCTCCTGCTCTTCAACCAATCAGCCTCTTCCACACGCTCATACTCACACTCACAAAAGGTTATTTTACACACAGGGGAGGGATCAATGATGATGCCTACAAACTTTATTAGGAAAAATACACATCACATGTGAGTCAGTTTTTAGGATTTATTCAGCAATATATTTTAACCAGCTATTCATACTCTTTTTTTCAAAAGCCTGGATTGCATTTAAAAGTGGATTATTACAGTAACACAGACTAAAATGAACCATTTAATTTTGGAAAAAAAAGTGTAAATCTTATGTGAAAATCTTGTGTGAATCTATTTTTTTCTCCCTCCCCTTTTGGCTTGATGCTAATGAGTAAAATTAACATCCTGTTTTTTTTTCTTTTCAGTTAGAAAATTTGAATCTGGGCATTTTAGTGTAATAAACCACATCTGTTTTGACTGCTTTTTGCTCTGCGGTGCAAAAAATGCATTCATTTTTCTCAGTTTAGATCAAAAACTATCTTCATTTTTGTGTGCAGGAATTGTGTTTTAATAGTGTAAATAAGTTATCTCCCTCCAAGGAATGCATAATGTTATCCAAAACATATTGTAACAAGCAGATGTTTTTACCCTGAAAGAAAGATAGATAGATAGATAGATAGATAGATAGATAGATAGATAGATAGATAGATAGATAGATAGATAGATAGATAGATAGAAAGAAAGAAAGAAAGAAAGATAGATAGATAGATAGATAGATAGATAGATAGATAGATAGATAGATAGATAGATAGATAGATAGATAGATAGATAGATAGATAGAAAGAAAGAAAGATAGATAGATAGATAGATAGATAGATAGATAGATAGATAGATAGATAGATAGATAGATAGATAGATAGATAGATAGATAGATAGATAGATAGATAGATAGATTGATAGATAGATAGATAGATAGAAACTTTATTGCCTGTCACAAGTGACAGAAATTCATTTTTGACAGGCTCCTTTACACATTTTTAAAAGGGACATTACAAAAGCAAACAAAGGTGATTATCAGCATTAACAGATAGGAAAAAAATTAGCAGAGATTTAAAGCAGGTATTTAACTGTAGAAAATGTCCATAAATATCTCCTATATTGCCTATACTATTGAAATATTTACAAATGTACCATTATAGTTTACCTCATCATCACTGAGTTTCCACTTTATTAAACCAAAACTCAGATTTATGAAAATATAAACTGTAGTTTTTTTCAACACATCTGTCTTAAACACAAATGGCTTGTCACAATTAAAGAGACAGGCCAATTTAGTTAAATAAAGACTTTGTGTTCTTGACTAGAAATATCTGCAGTGACCATCAAAAAATTGGGAATATCAGTGGAAATCCACTTCCATGCACCTTTACTTCCTTCCTGTACTCTCAGTTACATCCATCTATCTATCCACATTATCACTTTCAGCATTGCGGGGGGCTGGAGCCTATCCCAGCTGACATGAGGAGATAGGTGAGCTACACCCTGAACCAGTTGCCAGCCAATCCCAGGGCCACATAGAGAGATAGGTGTTAACACATCTAGTCCGATCTTGCAGTCTTCTTGCTGTGAGGCACGTGCACTAACCTGCTGCAGTTATATTTAGTCGTGGCTGTTCCATTTGCTTGCTTTACTAATCTTTGCTCATTTTTGAATCCACTTAACACATTGACGACTTTATTGACACATTTCTAAATATAATCATTTTATTTTTAATTCAGAGCCAAACATGCGTCAAAGGAACAGCTCGATGGACGGCCCTGACGGCAGCCAGCTGTTTGAAGACACCAGTGGAGCCACACCTGGACCACAGGTGGGAGACATTTTAGCCATTTTTACCACTACAGCTCGATGTGAAGCACAGCACCATAATATCATATCCTGCCATTGTATAAAGATAAATCTGCCCCCTTTAATCACCCATTTAAAGTCTAAACTGACTCAGAGGGGAAAAAGTCCAAACAGTCCTTTTGACTTTCTCTGTACTTTTCTCGCTGGTGTGTGAATGATTCTGTTTGTTTGTGTTGGCAGGAATCAGCAGGCAGGACCTCAGGCAGCAGGATTTCCTGGCCAGTCCATCTTGTCTGACCCCATGTCCAACCTGGCCATGGCGTACGGCAGCTCGTGGGCGACACAGGGGAAAGAAATGATGGACAAGAATGTAAGAGAATCTCAGTCTTGCCAATGTGAGGCAGAAAGAGCAGCATGTGTGTGACACATAAATAATGTTTGTCTGTGTGCTTCCTTTTATTTTAGCTGAACAGATTCATCCCAATTTCAAAGCTCAAGTACTACTTTGCTGTGGATACGGTGTACGTGGGGAAGAAGTTGGGCCTTTTAGTTTCCCGTCCATGCACGAGGTGAGTCTGCTGCAGTTAATGTAGTTTATGCAGATGGGTCTCTTTTCACTTTGGAATTGGTACATGTAATCCTGTGTTGATAAAAAATGATCTCTAAATGACTCAAAGTTGTCTCTGTAGGCTTCAGCTTAAGACATTTTCATAAAGTAAATTCAGACCAAGCTTTGCCAAACACTGATACATTAGCATTTGACCCACTGTTTGCAGATTGCTCATAACATTATGATGGCACATAAAGGATGCACACTTTACTGTAAGATGTTTCCCAAACAGTTTGCGGCTTTATTCTTTGATTGTATTGTACAACATTTAATGGTGGAAATAAGAGTAAAACATTAATGAAAGATTTACTTTTGTTATTTATTTATTCAAGACTATATGTCTCTCTTCTAATGGGCACATAGGTTCTATCATATGGTCCATTATGTCCCTTTTAAAATTGTGGACATTTTCTGTTTTGAGGTAAATTTACTTTTGATGGTCCATATTATATGGATCTGGAAAGAAGAAGAACATTTCTATGTTATTTATGAGCAGATTTTGGAATATGACCTCCATTTATAACAGGGGTATTCAATTAAAAATCACTGAGGTCCAGTTAATAAAATTTCCACCAATAAAAGGTCCAAACCGAAGTCCTGTTGTGTCTTATAGTCATCCCCTATACTGGGCCATGTGTAATGTCTGTGTAATGAAAACATGAAGCCCTTTAAGACTACGAAATGTCATATGAAAATCCATTCTAATTTTTTTTAATTATATGACCCCTGCAGCATAAATGCTATGTCTGGTACATGTTTTCAGTTTGCTTGCCAGGCTTAAAATATCAATATTCAAAACTTATTTTGACCATTACCAGTACAACTTCCAATATTTAAAAATAACTTGATATGCAAGTTTGTGGCTAAAACACTGATTTATTGAATTACACGTATCAGCCATGTACTGACTGGAACATTAACAAATACCACAAATGCACAATATTGATGCACCTTCTTATCACTGCATTGGTACATTAAAAATCAGGGTTTTTGCAAGAGTTGAAGGCTGTTTTTCTTGTCACTTATCTGCTCCTTGCAAAAATATACCACAACACTGAAAGAGAAAGTCTAATTATTCTAAGTGGAGAGTTGTGCTCTTGACAACAAATATTAGTATTGGCAGTAATGATTAAAAAATATCAGGGTATCAGCAAAAAATCAATACTGTGCATCCCTACAAATTATATTTTTAATACTTAAATATAATTATGTAATTGTTATCCATGAATTTACTGCTTTAAAAATAGACAAATTAACAAACGTGAAATTTGTATCATTTTTTAAATCTGTTTATGAATGCTGCTATATTTGGTTTTAATACCACATTTGATGCAGTTAAAGTGGAAATGTAGTCATTTGATGGCTAATGGCTAACAGTGCTAATTTGTTGATTATCATCTTGTGACTCAGATTTTTTTGGTCCAAAATGTTTTCCTTTTTAGCATTTCATGAGGTATGACATGGCATAATGTTTTCAAGCTGGCATTTGAAGGGTTAAATATTTAAACGCTGATCTCAACAATACAGTTTATGCCTTTTCTAAGTCTACAGCCACCCTCTGCATGTATTTAAAAAATGTTTAAACAACAAAGACTCTGTAGAGCACTGTCAGATAAAATATGCAGGTCTATAGCTATATTTAAATACATTATCACTCTGTACTCTTCTGTTGAAAATAGATTTACATAGCACACAGTTGAAACATGATTCAGCTGTGAGGTTATGTTCATGTTGGTGTTGCAGAACTGGGAGGTGAGCTACCAGCAGGACACTCCTGTGGCTCCACGCTTCGACGTCAACGCTCCGGATCTCTACATTTCCTCCATGGGCTTCATCACATACGTGCTGGTGGCAGGACTGGCACTCGGCACACAGAACAAGTAAAGATGGATTCTAAGTTTTAAATGAACATGTCCAAGTTTTTTGAAATGGCTAAATAGCTGACCCACTTTTTTTTGTGCTCTGCAGGTTTTCTCCCGAGCTACTGGGAGTTCAGGCCAGCTCAGCGTTAGTGTGGCTCATCATGGAGGTCCTGGCTGTCCTGCTGTCTCTCTACCTTGTGACTGTTAACACTGACCTCACCACCATAGACCTCCTCGCGTTCTCTGGATACAAATATGTTGGGTACGAGCATTTTGTTTTACTGTCAACTTAACCAAACCCCTCTGATTGCCTGTTCTAATCATTTGTATGTATGTTTTATGTTTGTTGTCTTTGTCTTCAGGATGATCATAGGAGCTGTTGCAGGCCTGTTGTTAGGGAGGCTAGCATATTATCTCTCTCTACTGTGGTGCTGTGCCGCCATTTTCGTTTTTATGGTGAGTAGCAGCAAGCAGGAACACATGGGAATATTATCTCGTGATTTTAGAAAATAAGGGTATTGATTGTATGCTGGACAACATATAAAAAAATGGCGTTGGTTATTTAGAAGACCAACACATGTAGCAACAGCATCAGTATAACATTACGACAATGACATCAATGATGCAAATGTTAATTGAATAAAACCTGTGATAAATGGTAAACAGGCTCAGGCATTTATGACAGTTTTTCAGTTTTCTGACTCTCAAAGCATTTTTCGCTCCCTAAGTGTTGATTCTATAAACTTGTGTCAAAGCAGAAAAAAATACAAGTTAAAGAGAAATCTTAAGATAAATCCAAATGCAAGAAGTCAATTTAGCTCAAAATCATCAGTGACCTGAACTTTAGATCGAGTTGTTTTAACTTTAAAACTGTAGTTTACAGAAGTTTAATTACTGTGTTGGCATAAAAAAATACTATTGGAATTGGATTGCTTTTAGAAGTTTGTTAAACTAAACAATTCAAGTCGAGCTGTCTTAATAGCAAGTTTATTGAACTTAAAGGATAAGTTTGGTTTAGACAGCTTTCACATTGTTTATAGAATGAAGTAGAACAATATACTCACCCAGAAGGCTTTCCTGATGCAAACAGTGCGTCGGGAGATATTTAGATCCAAAATCAAGCGGCGGACATCCGTATAATGGTAGCACATAGGGCATACAGCGCCACTCCTAAAACTGCATTAATCGTCCAAAAGCTCATTTGTTTCTTCAATATTTCATCATGGTCCGCTCATGCTACTCCTCCATTACAATCCGGGGTTGCTCTACCCATGTTTTTCTGACTGCTGACCTCTGATTAAGATTGAAGGGTGAGAGGGTGGGTTGAAGAGTCACAGACAAACTGAGTGATGAGGCATGGCTGAGTATAAGTAGGCTTTTCAGCTGATTGGAGGTGGGGTTTGTGGCGTGGTCCCGCTCCCGAACCTAAGTTAATACATTGACTTCATTTCAGTTGGACCGACGGCGAAGCGGGTCTGGCGTCGCCACTGTTAGCCAATCAGAGCAGAGGATTTACCTTTCTCGCCGTGTCTTCACCAGCTCAGTTTACAATGCTAACGATGCGTGGCTAACTTATGCTAAAATCTATTGACAGAGCCTACCCGTTCTGACCAACAATGTTCAGTCATTAGCCAGTATAGGCACAGACTAACCAGAGTTATTCAGCAGACATCTCCCACTGTAGTAAACAAAGTTATTACCTGTTCAACAGAAATTCGGCTGTCTCAGCGTCAGTTTTCAGTCCCAAATCATTCTGCAGCTTTTTCCACCGGTCATACGATTCTCCAATGTTGAGTCTCCGTTGGGACCTGTATTGCTCATATTTCTTCCTTACTTCAGCCTTTTCCTTGAAACTTGACGCTTCCTTCCCTTCGATGTGGAGGGTAACAGAAGCGGCCTCCCGGTTTTGGTGCTGGTCTTCTCCGGCTCCATGACGCTTCAGTAGCTGTGCAGCTAGCTGCTCACTGGTACATGAGGGAGGTAGTGGGGAGGGGAAGGGATTGGATGGACTCACAGACCAATCCGAACCCTGGGGAACGGCGGTTCGGATTGGTCAACTATTATGCCGCTTTGCAGCAGATATACTGAATGGATTTTTTTAAAATTCTTTTTGGTCTTTAGATTGTGTAGATTGGGCCTTAAGACCATAACGGCCTTATAAACGGTGTTATTAAGTTGTACCAAGCTTCCAAATCGTAGACCATAGCTTTAACTTGGCCAGTCTTTTGGTTTACCTATCACAGCTTTTCTGAAACATGCTGTGGGCATCTAATTCAAAATGAGTCAATATTTGCATGACACAATGAAGTTGATCAGTTTGAACATTCAATATTTTTTCTTGTAGTGTATTTAATTCAATTTACAAATACTTAATTCTGTTTTTTTTGTGTTTCACACAACCTCCCACCTCCATTAAAACAACTTGAGGAGTTCTGATTTTTTTTGTTTGTCATTTTGTCCATCATAAAAATGTATATCTTTCTCATTTCACAGGTTTTTTTTGTTTTTTTAATCGGTATCTAAAAAGTGCCTCCCTTCACCTGATCAGCCTTGAGCCAGTATTCCTTCAATGTTATCCCTTTGTGGTTTAGATGGAGGTTTTGCCATTGGTAGACAAATCTTTTGGTTAATCACACCCCTCTCCAGAATCTGGATTCTCACCAACAACATAAGAAATGACTTAAAAAAAAATCTTACTACTTGTAACTTAAACTTGAACTTAAATTCTATTACTGGACTAGACCTATCTGTTTCCATAATAACTTTAATAATTTATTTTAATTACATGGTTTATCTCTTATGGAAAGAGATTAAAAATACATGAGGTATTTTCAGAATTGAATTAAATATTAAAGAGTTGTTATTTATACCAAGACAGACCATGATTACATTTTTATTAAGCAAAAACAGGAAAACGTATTCAAAAAAGGTCATTGAGCACCCCCATGAAGCTGCAATGGAATGATGAGGATGATTTTAGAAGCAGAAGGGGGTTGACTGTAAGATTGCAGTCTAATCACAATAATATGAATACTTTGGGTCACCCCTACTTTTTACATTTCCAGTCAGCATGGACTTGTAAAGAAGCACAGCTGAGGACTCAAACATGTTAGCTTATGCTAAAAAACGGTGCCTTAATAACCTGAAACTTTATCGTCAGTTGTTTTCATTGTTTGGGATCTGTTTCGAGTAAAGTCCCACTCTGATGGTTATACTTTAAGAGAAAGTAAGTTTCAGGCACATACATTTTGAAGTAGCTGCTAAGAATCTCATGATGTGGGCCAGGGATGGGCAACTTGGATTATAAGGTGGGCCGACTTTCACATCACACTGCTGGTATAGAATTGATGCCAACCACTTCAGTATCAGTTTTATCAGATCTGGACTGCATACCTTTATTAAATTAAAGACAAACACTACAAACATCTCTATAATAAGGATATTTTTGCTCTTCTTCCGGCATGTGTTGACAAGTTGTTGTTTATTTTAATAAAGTGGCTCAGATTCTGTCGTGCAGTAGCACCCGCCATCTTCATCATCTAAGACCTTGAGATTTTTTCATGACTTTGGAGAAACAACTTGAAAACCACTGCCCTCCTGCATAAATACTTGACTCCTGATATTTTAAATGTTGCTATTATTAGTGTCCTGATTTAGAAACATCCTTCAAATAGACAATTGATCTTAGGTCTTGTGAGGATTCCCCCTTCTCTGAACTGTTTTTACCTCCCTGGAGTCATTTCGTGACCCTCTGCCTTCTCCGTTGCACATGGTCTGCAGCTACACACCTGTCTGCTATTACCTTATCACCTTTACCTACAAAACCAGCCCGTGGACACCTCTCCTTTGCCAGTAGATTTCCACAACTGCAGTGGTTTGTTGGCTGTCTATCTTCAGCTCTATACCTGTACCGTGACTGAGCTAAGCCTTTTCATCTCACATTAGGAGTTGTTTGCCATTGTGCATACTCTGTATGTTTTTTGGTTTATCACTCCTATACTTACCATGTGCCTCTGCTCCTTTTCTCCACAGTGTCTCCTCGAGCCCTCACCACGCCAACCACCTTTAAACTCACCTTCCACATGAACCCAGGACTTCCCCCTTAATCCCCTCACCCGGTCTTCCTGCACCAATAAATTTGCCCTCAGCTCTCCTCTTTTGGGTCCAACACTAAAAACATCGGGTTCATACCTTAACAAATCTGTCATCAAATTCATCACATGGTACAAGAAAATTTTAATATTTAAATGATGGTAAGATTTTTAAATCTGTGAAATATTCTCAGAGTAGGCTTGTTATTTTTCTATTTTCAAAGTTTCATTTAAATGTTTGTGTTTATCAGCCTTAAATGCTCTCCTTCCATCACATTGTTGCAGGACTTCTGCAGTCATCCACATTTATTTCATTTTCTTTTCTTTTCCTAGCACTTCCAAAGAAGTCTTGTTGAATGCTCCTGTGAAAAGATCCATCATGTCCTGATGAACGTCATCCATTTCAGCGAGTGGGGCGAATCTCCCACCTATACTTATCCAAAAGTCCTCACCTATCTTCCCATGTTGGAGTTTTCCAAGTTCACATTTCAGATTAAATTGTTTAAATGAGAGTTTGTCTACATTAAATCACTGATGTTTTTACAAATAAATGTTGGGAAATAATGGCTGAATATTAGGTCTTTTTTTTTGCCTTTATGACTCAAGTATCTTGATTGTTATTACACAAAGCACCACAGGCCTTTTAGAACAGAAAACTATTGAGTTCCAAAAGTTGAGTAATAGTTGTTTATGGTCCACTTATTAACAAAAAAAGAACCTTTAAATAAGCTGCAGCCGAAGGGCTCAATGGGACTTGAGGGTGATAGTGTCATACTATCATACTGTTAACCTTTTTTTATATGTTTTAATCAAAATGAAAAACTCTTTTTTAATGACAAGCTTCAGAGATGATTGGGTATAACAAACAAAATACTTTGAGCTGTTCACAAATGATTTCCTTCTTTAGTATTTGAGTTGGTTTTCTTTTTCTTGATGGTTTTTCTTCTGCGAATTGAAACAAAGAGGTAACAAAAACTCCCTGATGACGTGTGAGGAGCGTCTCCAGTCCACCAGCACAGAAGAGGCAGTTGAGAGCAAACGTCTTCTGTGCAGGTCGGTGCAGGGGCGCTCCTCATCGCTGGGCCGCTGGCTGAGGAGGGGGCTGGAGGATCATTTCATTGGTTCATGTTTACTGTCCACTGCTCTTGAAAAGAGAGACAAGTAAAAGCATATTATTACATTTATTTGCACATTTCAAAATGATTGTCCAAGGTATTGACATAAAATCTACAGCTGCATTCAACACTTCTTAAGACCTCTTGACTCATTTTAAGGCCACGCTGCTTTTTCTCTTTCTAACTGCTTACATTTACAAAACAGCTCTGCTCAATGCTGACTGTAAGATAACAAAACTCAATGCTGATGAGATACTCTGATGTATGTGGAGGAACAAAGAGAAAATGAGCTGAATAATGAACCCAATGAAAGCTTTCAGAAGAATTAACACCCAGCATCTGACCAAAAAGAGATCAAACTAACTGAAGTTTGAAAACAGAATTTTTAACAGTACTATAGGTTCGAAGAAAAGCTCTCAGAATCACTAAGAGTCAGAAAGAAGCTCATCACACTACACAGTTTGATTTTTAATTAAGACCTGTTTTATCAAAACAATAGAACTGAAATATTATCAATATTATAATTTCAATATTTTAAGATGCTCCAGCTCTCTGGCATCACATTCAACCTTAACTGTGACTCCTGTCAGCATACATTGAGCTACAAGTGGTCATAAATGTCAAAGTCTAGCTTCATTAATGTCAAACTTTTATCTATTCTCAAAAGACAAACAATGTCTCCAGAATTTTCAATAAAGTTCAGCTGTAATCTACTGTGAGCTTCCATGGTATAGACTAGGGCTGAGCAATTGATTGCAAATTACATTAAATCGCAATATTACTTGTTGCAATTTTCAAATCGCAGAAGGTTCAATATTTTTAGCCCAAAATGTGTTGAACATTTTGGCATTGTGATGTAGTTTTTTGCAATTTCATCCCTATTTTTTTTTTAACTCTATTCACTTTTTTTCCCCACTTTTGGACCATTTTTACCTTTTTTAACCCCGTTTTTACAACTTTATGCCTATTTTGCCCCCATTCATCTTTTTTGGCCACTGTCAGAACCATTTTTGGAATTTTTACATGGTTTTTGACATTTAATTTCAAATTGAATTCCTAATTTTGCTGCCATAATCAATTGTCCTAAGCCACTTTTGGATTTTTTTTTTTTTTTACCAATTTTTCCCTTTTTTTGCAATTTCATACCTATTTTGCACCTATTTATCAACCTTTTTCCACTTTCATACCATTTTTACCCAGTTTTTACAATGTCATACCTATTTTGCTTCTGTTCTTTGCTTCTCCACTTTTTCTCAAATCTTTTATCCTTAGATTAATTTAATGTCATATTGGTTTTACTATAAAAAAGATTTACTGCTTATGTTTGTTTAAGAATACATAAGATGAGGAACATTAAAACAATTGCAGAGTAAATCGCCATATTGGGAAAAAATATCGCAATTAGATTATTTTCTCAAATCGTTCAGCCCTAGTATAGACACTCTAAGAGAGGTCCTGAAAGCATGTTCCATCATATTAACTCAAATTGTTTTTATCAAAGTTTAACACAAAACCCAAACTTTGAAAAGTTGAAGCTTTTGCCATTATGGATAGAAATAAAAATGGAAACAAACAACCCCTGATATTTCATAGTTTCTCATGTTGCCTTCAAGACTTGATTCCTCCTTAAGGCCCCAGTCTTTGGTTTCACTGATTTATTTAAGCTTTAAATGACTTCTTAAGACCACACAGACACAGAGTTCGATGGATTGTCCAAATTGATGAAATAAACCTACAATAAAGATAAAAACTTGTTGTTGTTGAAAATGACATGTTGAAAATGGCTCAGCTTAAAAATGTTTGGATTTTGGTGGTGATCAAGATAACCGCCATTACTTCAACTTTATTATAGTCCCGTGGGAAAATTGTTTTTCGGCAGCAGGCATCAGTACATAAGTACATGATTAAATTACTGAGCTGTAGTTTGTGCTCAACAACTGTCTTATAAGGATATCAACATAGTTCTGAGTGATAGGCGTGGATTTTCAGGGTGAGGAATCATATAATGATGGTAACTTTTGCTTATATTTAACAATAAGTGCATAAGCAATAAGCAAGCTTCCTTAGCGCAATCTGTATTCTAGTTTAATTTACGTTTGACAGCGTCCAAACTTCATTTGACTGGAGGTTTGTAATAAACGGAAACCTGGACTATGGAAGTTCCACAAAGTAGCACGAAAAACACAAAAACATAATTTACTTTTATTGAAAAATACTTTAAAACCATTAAAGATGATATTTTGAACCAACAATGAGTTAACGTTAGCTTGGAAATAAATAAACCGGAACTAAAGCAGAGAGCGCTTGTTTGTCATGAACCATTTCCTGTGATGCACACAGCCAGCGTTTGTATGGAGCAGCCGCGCTAACTTCTGTTTACATTCTGCCAGCACTTCAAAGCGGTGATTTATTAAATTTGTCTGTCACTAAAATAATTTTGTTCTATTTTTACGACACTAATCAGTCAAGTCGCTCCTTTAAAACATTTATAAGCTCTTTAAAAGCTCCTAAATCTCTCTGAGGAGCACTGGTCACCTGCAGGTGTTAGCTAGCTCTGCTTACATGCGTGGCGATGGTCAAACCTGGGGGACGTTTCTAGTTTTGTTTGTCTGTAACAGTCTAACACGCTTAGCCTACCTCTGAGCCCCAACATGCCTGCGAACAAGCGACTCCAGAAGAAAGCCCTGAAGCTGGAGTGTGAGTGGAGGTCCTGTAAGGAGTCTTTCAGTCAGATAGACCACCTGTGCAAACACGTCGAGGCTCACCTGAGCGCCGTGACCGACGGGGAGGACCAGGAGGAGGACGAAGGTAAACCATCAGGACTGTGAACCAGTGAAGCTCCAGCTGGATGGTCATAGTTACAGCAGAACTGTTGTTCATTACATTTAACCCTTAAATAAATAAGCACATATTTTTACTCTGATTTTTGTCAATCAATGTCAGCCCTAATCATAAAAATGAAACACTCCTTTTTTGTTTAATTTATAGTCGTTTTCCTGAACTATCATTCAGATTTAGTCGTCTAAATTGTTTTAATTCTGTTTTTAGTCGATGAAATCTGTAAATTTAGTCGACTAAAATATGAAGTGATAGGCATTTTTTATGTTTCCTTGAATTTCTGAAGTCATGTTTTACATTTGGATAAAATGAAACATTAATAACTCTTTGTTGAAACTTGTAGTGTTTGATTGTGTAAATGAACGGAAACAAATGTAACTTTTGTGTGAAATGCAGTCACCTTTATTTAGGCTGCCTGGCAGAGCATCTCAGTCACAATACCAGAACTGACAACAAACAGTGAACCTGCTCTACATGAATATATCAGTTCATAAAGAGAGCAGCTCTGATTGGATCACTCCCCAACTTATCTTACCACCACCAAGCTAAGGCAACTGTGATTGGATTTCCCTCTTAACTCATCCAACCTTTCCACACAATCAAAGTATTTGTGATTGGATATATATTCCTAACTTGTCTCTACTTATAACAAAACCAAATTATGACTGATATCTTAAGTCTTTAAGTCTTTGTCAAACATTTTAGTCTAGTTTTTATTTGTTGAGGAAAATGTCAGTTAATTTAGTTTTGATTTTTGCCTTTGTGTACTTGTTTTTATTAGTTACTGGCTAGTTTTCATCAGGGGGAAAAGGTTGTTGAAGAAAACTGACGAAAGTTGTTTGTCAACAAGGTTAACACTGCAATGTATCACATGGAGATAAGATTACTCCTGTTAGATTTCTGCTGTCTGGATGGTGTATATCCCTCAGCATAAAGAAACCACTTAAGGTTAAACTAAACCTCCCACTGAAAATGTGACTACTGAAAACTCGGGATGCTTTATATTGGATTTTTGCTGATATCAGATATTCATCAATAGCACAAAGTCTTTGCTTTATGTAAAGCTGACTTGTTAGTACCGTAAAATTGTATCATAAAATTGTGTGTCCCAACTGAAAATGAGAGGGAGAACTACAACTGTCCCACAATGATCTTTTGCTACTTCAAGGTCCCATCTCCTGCATAATCAGTTTTCTTTGTTTTTAGTGTTGTTAGAAGAGGCTCGAGGAGCAGAAGAACACCTCACCCTTTTAGAGGAAATCTGCAATACCTCTTCAAAGAAAAAGCTCTGCTTCTCACTTTCTGGAGTTTATGATGTAATAGCTATACAGCCTCCGCCTGCATGCGTGTTTTCTGCTCATCACAGGCAGAGGCCATCCTACCATCAGGCATTGTTTGGGCAGCCAGTGAGGGCAGAGCTCATAATCACAGCTTCCCTGCTCCCTCAGATCTGAGCTTTTGTAAAGGGGAGGGATAAATGGCTGCATTTGATACTCCACAGTGGAAGTTTTCATGATGGTGAGGAGCATGAAAAGATGCCAGGTTGTTGTGGCTGTGTTTGGTTCTTCCACACGCTACTGAGGTTCCTGTTTGTTAAATGAATGAAGAGTTGTATCGCCCATATGAGTTTTTCCTTCAGACATCAATCGCCAAACAAGAGTTAATAAACTGTTTGGCATTGGCAGGGAAGATTTGGCAAATTGTGGGCACAACCCACATACTCAGCTCTGCTGCTCATCCCACAGTTTCCTTACAGAACTAGAACCAGAGATCACTCATTTATTCTGAGTCCATGGATTCTTGTCATATGATAATGTTGTCACAAACAGTAGGTGATTATTTGTAGGTATAAAAGTGATTTACTGTACAAACCTGTGGTCTTCTCTTTTGTTTCCTTTTCTTTGGCGCTGTTTTTGAATCGATGCCTGTCCCACAGAACACTGATCTCTAATCCATGGTCTTTAATTCTTTGTGTTCAGGGGAGAGAAACTGTCCTTGGAGAGACTGTGGTTTCTGCTCGCTGGAGGGTCCTGAAGAGTTACGAAGACATCTGTTCTTTCACTGCTACCACACAAAGCTGAAACAGCTGGGTCAGCACGTGCTCGACGCCCAGCCAGAGCTCGGCACGTGCTCCATCGGGTGCCACAACCGTAACATCATCCCTGAAATCCCAGACAACTTTGTCTGCCTCTGGGAGGAATGTGAGGTAAACTGAAGATAATAAAGTAATTACACACACATAGGTGTCTGTAGAATAGAGAAAGACTACTTTATTTATGAAGATGATGACATAAGTCCTTTTTTCCAGCCTGAGGGAAACGTTTTTACAAATTATCAGATAGACACTGTTTGAAAATATGCAAACAAAAAGTAGTCATTAAAGAATAGTATACCAGTATCCATTTATTATAACACAAATTATTATGTGTAGTTAAATGAAAATTGATGCAGAATTCAAGTTAATTGAGCTCTATCGTTAAATCAATGAAAGGATGAGTGTTTTTCATCATTTTTAAAGCACTAATATTTAACTTCTACCATTTTCTAAATATAGTATCTAGTATGCTTGATATCATTTTTTTTATTGTTTATTTGACATGGACACACAGTAACACTGACGTTGTGATATTTAAATATACACAAGTCCTAAATGTACTGCTGTAAATGTTTGTAGCACAATGCTAATTTTGAACACCGGTCCATGGGAGGCATTTAAGGATTAAAGCTGTGCAAAGACAAACTTAGAAAGAACAGAGAAACCTCAGACTCAGTTGATTAGAAAATACATCTGAATTAAACTGTCTAGAATAGATAAACATACAAGTTCAATAAAAAAGTTGAATGAGATAATCTGGTAAATGTATATAAAAGTATGTGTTTTATGTAGGAACAGTATTGTTTCTCCTTCAGCCATGATTCAGTAGTTTTGTTAAAACCTTTAAAGTTAGTTTGCATTTTCAGTTCTTATGCTTTATGAAAGATATTTGGAGAAATTATTATAGAAAAGTGGGTTCTTAGATTACTTCCAAATCCAATATAAATATTGAACTAGATTATATATAAATATTCCAATTGGAAATCTGAATTTGTGTTTTTTTTTATTGTTCATATTCAGGATAAGCATATCTGGTGGATTCTGTCAAGTTTTCTACATGCTGATTTTTAATATTTATTCATTTTTTTTTTTTTTGGAAATGACTGGTGGGCCACATTTAGCGAGGTGGAGGGCCGCATGTGGCCCCCAATTCACCAGTTGCCCATCCTTGCTGTAGAATGTGCAATCTGTGGAACTCATTTTTTGTCAGCCAGTTAGAGCCCACGGTTAGAGGACACAGAGACTCTTTTCAACAGTGGTGTGTTGACATGTTAACATGTTTTTTTGTGCATCTTTGTCTCAGCAACCGCCGTATGAAAACCCAGAGTGGTTTTACCGCCATGTAGAGCTGCACAGCCTGTGCATAGACATCCCAGCAGGAGACTGTGAAATCCAGTTACACTGCAGGTGGAAAGGTACGCAATTTATTAAGATTAATGTCAAACCATAGCTTATAAAAATCAATGAAAAAGCTCTCAGCCATTTTTGGTCAAAGACGCTGCAACAGAAAAGGTTTGCCAAGTCCTTAGTTTGTTGTGTGAAAATACTGAACCTGTTTCCTCAGATTGTGAAGCCACTGCTAAAGGGCGCCCTAAATTGCGGGAGCACCTCCGCAGCCACACGCAGGAGAAGATCGTAGCATGTCCTGGCTGTGGGGGGATGTACGCCAACAACACCAAGCTCTTTGACCACATTATTAGGCAGAGTGCCATGGAAGGTACAAACACATCAGGATTATTACATGAGGATGTGCGATCATATGTGCAAACTTCAAAGACTCCTCATGTTGTATGTCTTGTTTTGTGTGTCAGGTCAGAGGTTCCAGTGCTCTCACTGCTCCAAACGCTTTGCAACAGAAAGACTCCTGAGAGATCACATGAGGACTCACGGTCAGTCTCTCTTTGTTCACGACTACCTGTGAGGTTGTTGGTGTTCTTTTGTTAGCTAAGAACTTGTTAACTGGTGTTACAAACTTATGATTCGAGTTACTTGGGATAAAGTGTTTTGCCCAGGACACGTTGACATGCAACAGTTAACTAAGTCCTACGCCCTAATCAGCTCTACTGCACTATCTGATAGTGTATCCCCATGTCTTCTTCATGTTTCCTTCTTTGAGCAGTGAGTCACTATAAATGTCCACTGTGTGACATGACCTGTCCATCACCCTCCGCGCTGCGCAACCATATCAAGTTCCGCCACAGCAACGAGAGACCGTACAGCTGTGAATACTGTGAATACAGGTAGCAAACACTGTGAATTTACAAGAACACAATCCTAGATACACGTTTGAAGCCTAAGTATAATTGTATTTCCCTTTTTTAATGTTATTTCAACAGCTGCAAGAATCTGATTGACCTGCGTAAACACCTGGACACCCACAGCAGCGAGCCGGCCTTCCGCTGTGATGTTCCAGGCTGCGGCTTCACCTCTCGAACATTCATCACTATGAAGATTCACCACAAAAGAAAGCATGAGGTGACAGACAGAAACTACCAAGTAATTGTTCTTAAGAAGAAACTGTGTTTTAATGTCAGGAAAAGCGGTAATGACGCCTGTCTCTGTGATCAGGGGAACTTTGTGCCTTGCTACAAGTGTCACGTGTGTGATCAGTGTTTCACCCGAGGCCACAACCTGACCGTCCATCTGCACAAGAAGCACCAGTTCAAATGGCCCTCCGGGCACCCCAGGTTCAGGTAAGACTTTTACATTAATGATTTATCTACCAACAGGGAGTAGTTGGAAAACAGGGGGTCTTCCTGGGGTCTTAAAACTTATGTAAAGGATGTAAATCAGAAAGAGGAATCTCAAGGCCTTGACCTTTACTGTTTTAAATGTTTAATATTAAAACAGGTTGTTTGATTTTAGTAAATGGACAATGTGATTTACTTCAAATGCAATGAAACAGAAAGTAGTAAATGTTGAGTATTATATGGAGTCATTAATCTGGATGTGCTCTGCAGCAGGGATGCCTGAAAAATTCCTCCATCTGTAATGTCAATAATATCTTTTTTTTCAAGGATAAATGACAAAAATGTAAGTTTCATGTAAGACGGACACATTTGAGGCTGTATTTTTGTTTTGTTTCATATGATGTTGTCAAAAATGCTGACAAAAATCTTTAAATTACTTAAAGAGAGGCAAATGATTCATAATATTCATAGTTTATTAGTAATACAATGTTGTGGCTACCAACATTTTACCTTAGCCGCCGGAGAGTGTGAGGTTGGATCCTTGGATTCATCCTTGTATGACGTGCTATATTTATTGTTGACACATAATGCTGAGATCCAAAATGCTTTTCGGTGCATTTATTGTGCATAAAACATCAGGTTATCACAGCGCTACAAGGTGGATATGTGGAAGACATGGAAACCAGCAGATTTAATTGAAAAAGGGTGATGAGTGAGTGAATAAAATGGCAAAAGCGGTCAACAAAAAATTACGGCTGCCAACCCTGACTCACTCTCTCTCTCTCTCATCTGGACCACCCGGTGAAAGCGCACCTTTACGCACACGCACACACACACACACACACACACACACACACACACACACACGCACACACACACGCCTACTCCTGTGGGAACCACCCCCAACTCACATGCACTCAAAACACTGTGATCCTCAGCCTCTATCTGTATGTCTCGTACATACAATGTTATTATAGCACTCTGATAATAATTTCTCTTTTTTCTTCAGAAAAGACAATGATATTAAAAAATATAAAAATGTGTGCCTTTCCCCGAGGTTCTTCAGGAGCACGATACATTATGATCAATACATATTGAAAATATTAAATAGTTATTCGTTGCCTCCGCCAAAGAGGTAATGTTTTCGGGAGAGTTTGTTTGTCTGTCCGTCCGTCCGTCTGTGCCTCTGTGAACAAAATAACTCAAAAAGTAATGGATGGATTTTTATGAAATTTTCAGGACATGTTCAGCATTTGAAAAGGAAAAAGTGATTCAATTTTGGTGTTGATCCGGATCAGCGTCTGGCCACCATGACGAAAAATGTGATTTTTATGAATAACCAGGGTTCCCACCCGTCCTGGAAAACCTGGAAAACCTGGAGAATGATTGACCAATTTTCCAGTCATGGAAAACATATGGAAAATAGGAAAAAAAGAAAAATGTCCAGGAAAAGCTTGAATTGTCCTGGAAATGTATTTAACTTCCTTCTTCCTTGTTAGTGAAGAAAAATCAAACATAAGAAATGAAGTAAAAATGTAGAATAAATTGTAAAAACTCAAAACAATGTTGACAAAAGATATATACAAAATTGCAAATAAAATTTAAGTTACTCAAACAGTAAATCAACAAAATAGGCTCATAAAAAAGCAGAGTAAATAAAGGTGAAACAATAAGTATAAACTATAAAGTTAAAACAGTAACACGCTACATTCAAGCCAGACTATAATGATAGCCAGCAGACATGTTCATGCCTAATAGTTAGACATAAATGAATTTTAAGTTCATTATGATTCTGTCAAGCTACCCGGAGATATTGGTCATAAACCTTATATCTTGTTTTTTCAAATTCTACATTCACCTGATAACTGCCCACACCACTCCAATATTGTAACAGGGGGAAAATGTCCTGGAAACATCCTGGAAAAGTCCTGGAAAATTATTTCTAGAAAAGAGAGGGAACCCTGACAACTACTGAACTAAAATAGATATCATTATGAATCCAATTGCTAATGGCATGTTTTCATGGTCAAGGAATCTAAATATTTACATGAAATAAAGGTAGGACTAATATTTATGGTGAAAATCACAATATGGGAGAGGACTGTGGCACTGGTGGAGGTCTGCGCTCTCCAAGTGCTTTTCTAGTTTATATATTGTCGGTGTTGGGCCCAAACCTCTCATCTCTCAAATGCAACTTTTCAGGAAATGTTCTGGATGAATGAATATGAAATTGGAATGATCTCAAATTAGTTTTTGTTCTTTAATTTTGTTTAAAAAATAAAACCCACTTATCAGCATAGAAGGTGATCAACTTCTCTGCTTTATGAAAACAAAGAAAATCATGAAAATGGAGATAGGAGGTTTGTGCCTGATAGCAGCAATATCCATGTTTGAAACCCTGTTTTTTGTTTGTGGGTGTGCAACAAATAACACGTCCTTACAGGGAAAGCTCCCTCTTCACAGATTATTAACTCCTGATCCAGCAGGTTGTTGTAATGCAATGATGGTTTTGGCCTTTTTCAATTTTCAGCACTGTGATTAGTCTAGCTTCTGTTTTTTTATCTACTCAGGCCTTAGATGCTTTGTTGAATGTAGAAAGTATAATGCTTCCTTCAGATTTTACTTTAGAAAAGGTTGAAATGTAAAAAAGTAAAATATGGGTCCTTAAACAGGCTCTACATTTACAGTAACATGAGTAAATATAAGAAGTTCACCTTCTCTCACGCCCCACAGAGTTCAGATAACAATGAGTTTATTATGCTAACATCGGATACTGGTTTAGTCCAGTAGTTCTGAATGTGAAATACGAGGTTTGCACATCTGACGGCTTCGCCCTCATCTCTCTGTTAGGTACAAGAAGCACGAGGACGGCTTCTACAGGCTGCAGCTGATTCGCTACGAGAGCGTGGAGCTGACCGAGCAGCTGATGAGGGAACGACAGAGCAGGCAAGCAGAGGACGAGGAGGACGGCGCGCAGGCCGAGAGTCAGGACATGGAGGTAGGGGGCCTGGGTGCTGCTCCTTTGGAGTTACAGGAGGAGCTGAGAGGAGTGCTGCTGGAGGAGGAGGAGGAGGAGGAGAGGACTGTGGAGCCATCTGTCAGCGCTGAGGAGCAGATGTTGTATGTTCTCACAGGAGGAGAGGACTCTGTGATGCAGGAATCAGCCCAGCAGGCGGTTTGACTACGAAGACCCTGCACAGTGCCTTCATACTAGAAGATCTGAAGGAGTCTGTATGAGAGCTGTGCAGAAATTAGGTTTTAAATAAGAAGGAAGGCACTTGATCAATTACAGTCTTATAGACATGCTGTGAGACAGGGCTGGGTAATATGGACCAAAAATCATGTCTCAGTATTTTCAGCTGAATGAAGGTTTGGATGCTAGGGCTGAACTGTTCAGGAAAGAAACTGACACTGCACCATTTTCCCCTTTTGCTGTACTTATTCCATTTTTCCAGTAAACTTGAACAGATTATTGTTTTACTGTGATATCGATTGGAACTTTCCATTTATTAGTTACATTTTTTCTTGTTCGCAGCTCTCACATTTTGGCCTTATATTGCTTTGTTTTTCAACTCAGGCTGTTGCAATAAACAAATGGACAACAGCCAATTTTATGCAAGAATCCTGTTCAGCCAAAAGTAGAGATAAATAATACCATGTTAATGACCAGCCAGATGAACAGTTAAGTGTATTTCACCAGTCCATCTGGGAAAGAGCCCATAGAAAACCTTATAGAATGGGCAGGACCTTTAAAAAGCATATCTGGCAAGTGATTGGACGATTACTCCATCAGTCACACTTATTAAGACCAAGCGGATTATATGTTAGGCGGGAGCTACTGCAACAGTGTAAAGTATAACACATGATCCACCTCATATGGACAAACTCTCACCCAGCTGTGTTGGAAGTGAAGTGAAATATTTTTCCAAGATCTGATTAAAAACTGGCTTAGCGTGCCATTTTATCAGACTGGCTGGTAATCTGTGCATTTTTTGCCCTTTTTTAAGCATTAAATAGCAAATTTAGCCTAAACATATCAAAGAGCTGAACAGAAATCAGCACTATGAAATGAACTTTGACTACAGAGACCACAGTTAGGAAGAATTTACATTTTCTACTTGAACTTACTTGATTTTCAGTTTCTAGATGGTGGACATGTAGTTTGTTGATATGAAGGAGGCAGAGCTAACGACTGTATATGAAATCAAATGTTTTGGCTTCATTCTTGGGAAGCATCATGTTGTCCAGCTTTTATATTGTCAATGATTTGAACCAGTGATACATCCGGATATTGTGGTAGCATTAACACTGTGAACATGTTATATTTTGTTCTTAAGGTTTAGCTCAAAACTGAGTTATCCACTAGCTCTGTAACTCCTGTTTACCCCCCTTTAATTTAAAATGATTTCTTATGTGCAGCTATATGAGTTTAGTGTAAATGCATGACTGTGCTCCACATAATCTGGCTCTCCTTTAGCGAGAAGACCTGGTCAATGACATTGACTTTAAAAAAACAATGCTTTCATCAGTCGCCTGTCTTTCCAGTAAAATGCTTACAAAGTATAAGAAAGCAGCAACAGCCCCGTTACAACCTCGTTGTGGCGAGAAGCCACTTCATAGAACAAACTGTTTTTTGTTTTTCCTTTAAAAGAGAAATGTGGTCCAGATTCAATTAAACTGTTGCTAGCATCTATGCTAATCTCTGCCCTCATAGTAACTTCCTGCTGTCACCTCGCTCATAGTTTCATCTTATTGGGCCATCCCACTTTGGGCAGCTCACAGTTATTGTAGACTGGTATGATGGATCTGCCTGATTACAGAAATTGAATCAGGCTAACCCGTCTGCACGGCAAGGTGACCGTTTGCTTCATAATTAGATGACAGATTTCTCTGAAACAAACAGCAAAGCAGACACGTTAAGAACGGCACAGCCTCTACCTACGGACAGCACAGGGCGAGTTTAAATGTTCCCATGTCAGTCATGTCCCTGTCTGCGAACCTTAAAATCTCATTAATGTGAAAACGGTCAAAATAAGGAAAGTTCCCCTCTTGATATATTACCCAGCCCTACTCTGTGAATTCCCATACTGACTCTGAGCCTATATTAGGCAGTTAATCATTTTATTTTGTTGAGTTTAAGATGTTGAGTGTGCCATGTTTTGATGTTTTTTGTTTCAGTCATGGTTTCTTGCACTGGCGCAGCCTTTAAAAGAACCTGTCACAACTTACGAAGGATAGAAATATGTTCACGAACATTTGTGGAAAACCAGATTTACCTCAGTTAGCTCATTTTAACAATTTAGAAGATGAATAAAAATGTTTAAAAATGTAGCTGTTTTTTGTGTGTTATTCAGACAGTGTTTGATGTCATCTTGACCTCTGAACAAAAATCTGCTTCCTAAATAATTCAGTAACAAAAAGAAGAATGCATCTCCCTGATTGTGCTCCCATTATTTTCAACTTGAGTTCTGAGACTTTCTGCCAAGAACTCTAAGTACTGCATTAGTCTCTGACAGAGAATCGCTTCTGGCCAATTTTCTTAAATTCCCCAGACATTATAATGGACAATAGTTAAATTACACTGATTAAATAAAGCAGGGTTTAACACAAGGAGGAGAGCAATGGAGGTCAAGAAAACTTTTACAGCTGCAGTGGGAAATGAAAATCAGAATAAAAACATGTATTTTTACATGAACATGTTAAACATGCTCTTTCTCTGTGCTACTTTTAAGTAAAGAAATGCTACACAGCAAAAGGTAAATAACAGAAAACAAATCTAAAAACAGATATATCATAGTTCCTGTAGTTGTTTTTAATTACAAGGACAGATACTACTAGACTAACAACAAGAAGAGGCACTGACAACCGACTGATCAATGTTGAAAAGTAGAAATAGAAATTAGGAAATTTATGACAGAACTAGGACCTATGTTCAAATTCTTACATTTTCAACACAGCAATATGTAAGAAATGAGGAAAAGTATTTAGTCTGGGTCTCAGCCAAAGGCAGATTCTCTACAAGGGTCCTTTTATGGGCAATTTGTGAGCCCCTCTACAATTAAAAAGAGGCTTAGACAAAGAAGAGATGGTTGTTGATGCTATAGTCACAAACAATGTTATATGTTGTTTTGATATGATCTCCATTCTGCCCCTCTTCCCTCCAGGTTTCCTTAACTATTCAGGAGATGGAAGGTGCATGAGCTTTAAAGGAGACATATCATGCTTGTTTCTCCTTTTCACAATGCCAGACTAGGATGCCTGTAAAGCATTTCTGCCCTCAGTACAAGTCATTTAGTTCCTTCATTGCCCCACAATTGCGTTCTCAAAATCCTCATTTTAGGCCATTATCAAGCTCTCGTTGAAATGCTCGGATCTCAGGATGACCTACAGTTACCTCGCAACGTCACAGCCCTTTGTGCTCTGATTGGTCAATTCTGTCAGAGCTGCCGAGAGGGTTGAGCCAGCCTGTCCTTCTTCTTCTGCTGTATTTTCTGGCAGGCTCAAGGCAGCGACTGCGTATTGAGTCCCCCTACAGGCCAGAGCTGGTAATGAGTGAAAGTGAGCTAGGGAGCTATATACTGCTGCTGGTGGATGTGTTCCTCGGTGACGGTTTTGTGGCTAACGGACATCACAGAGGAGGAAGTGTTTTATCAGATTACTCCAATAAAAAGAAAGGTACCTCGTGTCGTCACGACGATTTAAATCTCGCGGACATCTCGCAATGACCTATTTTCAGAGGCATCAAATCTCGTTCTAGGATATCAGAAAAAATACAATATCTCACTTTTTGAAAATTAAGGGGGTGTAAGGTCTTGTTTTCAAATTTATTATATTATATGTAAGTATTAAATCATGCATCAGCATGATATGTCTCTTTTAACTAACTTCACTGTACTTTCTTAGTTGATTATGGTTTTTGTACTTTTTATGACCTTGCAAAGCAGTCAAATAGTCAGTCTGCCATCAGACATAACCCCTACATCAGGGGTGGGCAGCTGGCGGTCCAGGGGCCACATACAGCCCTCAGCCTCACTAAATGTGGCCTGCCAGTCATTTTCAAATCAGCAATTGTAAATATGAAAAAAAACTCAAATGTCAAATCAAAAATAATTCTATATAATCTTGACTGATATTTATGATATTTATTGGCCTGTTGTAAGTTACTTATGGCGACTTTGCTATTATAGTGTCTCTAAATCTCTTTCATGAAGCATAGGAACATTATATCAGGTATTACTCAAGACTTAATTCAAAATATGGCAACAGTAAAATCTTTGAGCTTTAAAAATTTGGGAACACTCAACACTTGTCTGCTTTAATTCCATATATTTTGGCTAAATTTGCTTGAATTGTGTGTCAAGTTCATTTAATTATGTATAATAACTTTTATTTGTCATGTAACATATGAATATTGGTCAGGCAATTTTAGGATTAATTAATATTCTCTAATGGTATTTATGCAACATCCTTTTTCCCCTGGTGAATTTCCAAAAATTTGTAACAACGCGGCCCTCAGGCTGGGAAAAATTGTATTATGTGGCCCTCTTGGTAATGAAAGTTGCCCACCCCTGCCCTACATCCTAGCATACTTAAGTTATAAACACAGAGGCTTGGTTGAGGAAAAGTTAAACTCTGTCAAGAATCTTACCGTGGCATATTGTGGAGCTATGGTTGATTTTTAGTAGTTTTAACTAGAACTGGGTGACATGGCCTTAAAATAAAATCCCCCTTTTTTCCCCCCACGACACTCGATGTATGTTTTAATTCGTTTTTCTCAACAACAACAAAAAAATCCAAGTGACAAAAAAATGTCATGAACCAAGTCTTGTCTTGATGTTATCAAAGTATTTTCTCAAACCAAACAGGATTTCCCTCTTAAAATGTGTGTCATAAAATGTTGATTATCAAACTCTGGCAGGTTTGTCTACACAAACACTGAAGACTGAGGTATTTTATTAAAATACTGACATGAATCTCACAGATCAAAATTCATTCTAATTTTAAAAAAAAACAAATACAAGCCCAAACATGTGCTTGTATATAACCTAACAAGACCCACCATCATGAAAACTTAATTTTCATTGTTTGTTTCAAACATTATAGCATCTTCCAATTAGAGTAAGTCCTAAAAGTTTTATAGAAACAAAATTTTAAAATCTCCTGCAGAAAATAAGTCAAATTACACAATATATTGCCCAGCCCTAGTTTTAACCTAAGTGGGTTCATTATGAGACTTTCATTGGATCCCACGCACTGCTATGTATCGTCTACCCTCTGGATCTCCCTCCAGAGACAAAGCTCGCATGTTCCTTTATTGACATTCTCATATTTACTGGTAACAATGACTTCTATAGCATCCACATTTTAAAAAACCCAAACAACCCCTTGAAGGTGTCAGGTTTCTGCAGCCAGCCTCAGGTGGACACTTGAAGTACTGCAGGTTCGGCATGTCCACTTTCAGCCCTGGAGGTTTGCCGTCTGTGTATCATTTGGGCAGCCAATCAGCACAGAGCTTTTCGTGTTAGCGGCTGTAGCCTCCTCACCCCCTCAGATGTGAGTGTTTCCAAAGAGAGGGGGAAAAGAGCTGCTCTCGATCCTCTACAGAGACAAACATTTTTGCTTTTTATTCAACTTAAATCAAATTCTTGCTGTATCGACACTAAAGACGTGTAAACAGTCAAACAGACGAGGACATGAGACCCCAAGGATGAAACTGCATTTGTGATCATAGAATTTTTTTATTGATCCATTCTTATAATATTCTAGAACATTATATATATATTAAAAAATAACTGCTTGACTCTTTACACTCTACACTCTTTTAAGTCACTTTAAAAACTCACTTTTACAGACTTGCTTTTATGGGATGTTTTATCTCTATCTTATTTTGCCTTCACTATCTTTTTAGCCGTTTCTATCAGTTTTGCTCTTATCTTTTTACCTCTCACTACTTTTAAGTCCATCCCCTTTTATTTAATTATTCATCATCTATACTATGTTAATATTAATGCAGTTACTTACTTTTATGTCAGATTTTATCCAATCTATGATTCACCTTTGTTACACTTTTAATCTATTCATAGATAACCTTTTAGGCTTTAATTGTTCATGTCTGTTTTTTATCATTGTTTTTATTCTTATTTTATTATGTTATCGTCATTATAATTTATTCTTTTTATATTTGCTGTCCTATTTGTTGCTTTCAATCACCTTTTATTTTCTTACTGATTTATGTTTTTAGCTTTTATTTCAGTCCTCATGGTCTCATTTTATGTTGCATGGATCCTGTATTGTCTGGGTTCCTATAACATATGGAAAAGACCTAAAGTCACTGACACCTGAAGTGTTATTCACTCTTCTCCTAACTTTTCTCATTACTGTCTTTTATGTCTTTTCTGCCTTTTGTGTCTTTCTGTACGAGTGCCTTTGAACTGAGCTTTCTGTTTTTGTTTTTCCTTGTGCTGTAATCTTTGTACTTTTTGTTTTTGTCAAAGCTCTTTGGAAACTTCTGTTTTAAAAAGTGCCATATAAATAAAGTTATTATGATTATTATTATTACCTGTTGTCCTCTTTAGACAACAGAGGTAAATGTACTCAACATACTCTTTGAGTACATTTTAGATAAAATATTTTGTACTATTAGTTGAATAGATTCCTGGGTTACTCCTCAAATAAAACTAGTAATCAAGCTAAAATTGCAGCTTGACTTAACAGTGTGTATAAATAAGTAATTGCATCTTCCATCTGAACCTTCATCGTGGTGTCCTCAGCTGGATGTTCTTTACTTCTCATTAAAGGATGTAATTTCTCTGCTGAGATTTCAGGGGGAAACAAACCTGAGGTAATTGTTAACTGCATTATTTTGTGCCTGGTGTAATTTGACATTTCAGTCTGTAGTATCTTGGGTGCTGTATTAACCAAAAACACTTTTTCCCCAGGCAGTGATGGCAGCCCCGGCATGACACACACTCTTCAGAGGTCTTATCTGTGTGTAGAAGATTAAGGCGCACATGGAGATTAGTCTGAGTGTGACTTCCTGCTCTGACTCTTCATCCCTCTGTCACTGGAGCAGCTTCTGAAGCCGTCATATCTGTCAGCTCTTCACTGATAATGGGCCAGATTATTGTTTTAGGATGATACAGCTTTGACTCACATTCTCAGCAGGTTTTTTTCTACAAAGTGACAGCACAAGTTTTGCACCATGAGGTTTTATCTTCTACGACTGCTGCTGCTGCTGCTGTTGGAAAGTCTGCTGAGAGCCAGTTCTCAGTCTCCCAAATGGATAGAAGAGGTGGAAGGTAGTGGTAAGACCTCCTATAAAGCTCTTTTATTATTGTCTTTGTAAATCAGATGGTTTTGCAATGTGGGGGTAGTATTCTAAATACAAGGTAAGATTGTTTATTAAGTACATCACTGCAATTATTCTTAATTCTCCTTGGCATGTATGTAAAATATCAGTCCATCTAAAAGAATGTTAAGTTAAAAGTAGAAACATCAGAATTCATTTAATGACAATGAAACAAGTTATTAAAACATTCAGAAGTATATAAGCAAAATAAAGTGCCAAACAACTACACAGGTTCAAGAAATCTAAGATAGTTTTGTGGTACCTGAGTCAGAGTCAAAATGCAGTGTTCTAATTAGAATGATTATTAAATGTGTTTAAAAGGAAAATCTTTTGATCCTAAATGCACAGAAAAAAAGTTCTTAATATGATCAAACAGACAAAATCTGTAGTTTTTCGTCACAAATTTTCTGATCTATTCAAGTTTGGGCACATTGCTTTCTAAATTAATGAAATTCTCCGAATTCAAAATATTACATGCGACTATGAGCAAGAAAACAAAAAAATTCTCAACAGGTTTTGTAGACTTTTTCAGGGGAAGTTGGTCTTCAAATTGATTAGATTTTTGATGGTGATCCAGATCAGGATGTGGATCCTGGAATTTGTAAAGTGTTTGTTCACCTTGCAGGGCAGTTTTCCACGTTTTTACTAATAACTCAAAAACAAAAACTTCTAAATTTATATAACGTTTAGAGAAAGTTCGCCATAGCATGAGGAAAAAGTGATTCCATTTTTGGGACTTTTGTCCATTTCTTTGTCTAGTGTCTATAAGATAGAAAACTCCAAGTTCTCAATATCTTGCTGATATTTTCAGGGAAAGTTGGTCAAGGAAAATGGAAAAATGTATTCAATTTTGATGGTGATCCAAAGCCAGATGTCGATCCCCCAACTTTTTAAAGTATTTGCTAACCTTGTAAGACGGGGCAGATCTCCACATTTTCACTAATAACTCAAAGACTCGATAAGTTACATGAAATTTACAGCAAATATTGCCTGTGGCAAAAGTGAATATATGTGTCTGTTTCTCTGTCTAAATGTTGAGCATATGTTCATGAAACTTTGGGGCAAGTTGACCATGGTACAAGACAGAAGTGATTATGTTTGGTTAGTTAATTAAATCTCTTTATTCGTCCCCATGGGGAAATTGGGGTGCTGCAGGAATCAGACACTTTGCAATAAAATACAATATCAACACTGACGCTGTGTTGAAAATGAATAAATAAAACACATCAACATCACACAGAAGAGAAAAGAAAGGAAAACTCGTGATGGACAGGCAGTTGGGTCTAGACCAGCTGGACCTATTTACTTTATTTGGATCTATTGACTGTTTCTCATTGTTCAGTAAAAATTTGATCACTTGTGTAACAAAAGAAAATCGCAAGTATTTGTGGTGAACAGACGGGCCCAGTAATGCCATCTGGAGGGAAACAGTGTAAATTGTCTTCATTAATGTTCTCTGTTTATAAAAACAGTCCACCTTTGCAAACAGGATGCCTGACAGTTCACTGGAGAATGTTACAGTTTTCCTGAAGGATCTTTGAGTGATCATCTTAGCACGGATGTGGATGCAGGATATTTTTTTTAAGGATTTGTTTAAGTTGCACAATCGGGCAGATTTTCCTAAATAATTCTGGGGACACTTTTAGTGGAAAGTCATCACTGTGGGGTACAAAACATTTATCTAAAAAATGGCTACTTAACAAAATATGAAAAAAAGCTCTGCTACTGAAGGAATGAGTACAGATGATTTTTGGTACTTACATGATTTAAGTGATCTCGAGCACTATTCGTTAAAAAAAGGAAGATAGTAAAACAAAAATTAGGTGCAAGGTTTGTGCCTAACAATGAGGATATGTGAAGATTTTTTTTATTTATCAGAAATTAATATTATATTTATAAAATGTTAACATTTTTTTTGACAATTTTAATCCCTCCCCAAGTTAAGAAACGTTTCTTTACTGTAGTTTTTCATGGCATCTTTTAACACTAACATTTAAATCTATTTCAATCATTTCTGATAGTTTATAACTTGTCTGTTCAAATAAACTTTGAAAACTGTTTTCTTGTAGGTGAGACAGAGTGGCTACCCCAGCCAGATTTCATCAATGACATCTACTGGACGGGGACGGCTCCCATCTGTGTGGGCGGCTGTAAGGGCCGGCACAAGGAGCTGAGGAGAGACCCATGTGGAAACTCCAGCTGCTGCTGGCTCGGATACAAGTCCCTGTGCAGAGGTCAGTCCACCTTCACAGGAACATCTTTTCATATGAGGATCCGTGGTCACTATGTCTGAGTAACCAGTAATTTTAATCAAGTGCCTGATTTTTGCTAAGTTAATCTCAACATCAGCCATACAGGGTTTTCCATCAAGAACTTATCATCAAATTCATGGCTTCTGTCTTCATACAATTAACAAAGTGTATAAGCTTATACTTACTTTGAAGATAAATGTTCATTTGGCTCATCTGTTGCTTCCTAAAAGTTTGGAAAACAGTGAATCTGCTCTGTAGATGTATTAATGCTCATTACTGTGGAGAGGCTCTGCTCAATGAAAGCTGCAGCCTACAGAGGCACGTGTAAAAGCTGCTTTTGTAGTCACTCTTATTTCAGTCTTATTTGACGACATGAGTTCATTGTTTACACACCTGTATCAACAGGTAATGTTGGATTCCCTGGTCCTCCAGTTCCTAGTGAAATGTCCTCAATTTTTCTTTCAGAGTTGTTGACTCCATCAACAGAAGTTTTTTTGTTTTCACCTTTTATTTTACACAGTTATGTAAACATAATGCTCATACATATTTAAAAAAGCATGTATGTGGGAGTGGTAGCAACCTATAAATGGCTTATATAAAAAAACACCAGAGACAATGGACAGCAAGAACTTAACCACCAAAATTAAAAATGAACATCAGATACAAACTGCAACATTTTACCCAGTTCATACAACTAAACTGGGGTCATATTAGCTGTAATAATGTCCCCATAACCACTTTGGTGAGGGTTGTTTCCCCTTGTGAAGTCTGTAGACTGTGGCTGGTTGGTGCTCTGCCGGCAGGACTGTACTATGGCTGTGCTATTATGTACCGAAGTAAAACCAAAACAAATCTTGGTACTGGAAAAGTAAGTTGTTGAAAACGTGCCCAATAGAGCAATCACCCTACTCTGACTTAATGACTTGTTTTCATGCTAAACTTTTGGAATTGCACAGAATTGTCACGTCTGCAGCAATATGCAGTGACTAAAATAGAAAGAAACCCAGATTAATCTCATGTCTCATTAAATCAATAAAAGATATCACGAAACTGACGTCAGGATATTAAAGCATAATCATTTAGCTTTCAACAGCACATTCACACACAACAATTAATTTTGTAAAATATGTTCAAATGGCTGTTGTCCGAGTGTTGAGTTGTGTGATTGGATTTTTGCGTGATAGTCTTTGACATTTGCTACAGTGTTGACAACAAAGAAATTAAAACTATCAATCAACAACAAAAAACAAAAATGCCTGCTACAATGTGAATGTGAAACTTCCCAGAAAAAGGCTTTTACTTCTGTAGCCCACAGGACATTCACAGCCTGAATAGTTAAATCACAAAGATCAACCACATTCTGAAGGGTCTTCATTCCTCAAAATATTCCTCAACATAACAACTAACCATCACAACAAAAATCATGGTTATGAAAACTCTATTTATGATGTATATTGACTTTATATTTTGAGCCATGTTACATCTGCAGCCAGTCAGTAGGGGGGGCTCTAAATCTGTTGGCTTCACTCGCAGGCGGTTTTCACGTCCATCTTATTGCCTCTACCAATGAGGTTGTGTTTGTTTCTTTGTTAGCAAGATCATGCAAAACCACTGGACAGACTTGGCTGAAATTTTTATGTGATGTTGGTAATGGCCCAACTTAAAAATAATTAGATTTTGGTGATGATCCAGAAAACCACCATGGGCTAATGATCGTTTTTGCTCGATAACTGTCTAACTAATCATGATGTCAACATAATTCGAAGTGCTAGGTGTTAGTTTTCAGGGTCAATGAATCATATTATGATGGTAACTTTATCATGAGCTATTGCTTATAGATGTAACAGCAATATGTGAGCTACCTTGGCAGAGGTTTACGCACTCCGAGTGCTTTCTGTTTATACAGTTTGGGGTTTGTTATGGGGAATTATGAGTTTTATTGTTTGTTTTTTAATCATTTTTAGATGGACAGGTGTGAAGTAAAATGTCTTGACAATCAGTCTGCCTTTTCCTCTCCTGTGTGTCGTAGTGAACTGTGGTAGGCCAGATGTGGATTATAATGGAGCGATGTATGGTAACGACTGGTGGGTGGGCTCTGTGGTCCGGTACACCTGTCGTCCCGGCTTCATGCTTTTGGGAAACTCCACCAGAACTTGTCAATCTAACGGCCTCTGGACACCAAAACCAACCTGTCTCAGTGAGTACACATCATTGAGTGAAGATATTATTAACCATAACAAGTTTATCATGATTTCCCGCCTGTTTGTAGGGATGTGTCCAAAGGGACGGATTGAAATCAGTGAGAGGGAACTGGGTGCTTCATGCAACTCCAGCTGTGGAAATAAGAGCTACTTCGGCCCTCCAAAACAAGGCTGCTCCAGGATTGATAACTGCACGAAGAAGCAGACGGGCTGGAAGCGCTTCTTTGCACAGTGTGTCCCCTGCATTTGTGACTGCTCTCTATCATGTGGTGAGAGTTTTCCCCAAAACACCAGAATGTGGCTGCTTTGAACTGGAGATGAGTTTTTGTAAAATACATCTGTCTTCATTCCTTTAGCATCTGCGGGCTAGAGCGAGGAGAAAACAACATGCTGGCTGTGCAGCGAGAGTTCAAATGGAGAGGAAAAACGCACAGCTTGGACAGCAGAGGGCCGCACTTTGTTTTGCTGCTTTGTCCAACTGTGTGGACAAAGAAGAGCACAAAAATCTGGATGTTTGGAGTCATTAATTCAACCGCAAAGGCAAACTAAACCCAGCAATGTCTTTAACTCAAAGTTTTGGACTTTTTGGTGCCTCAGATTTAAATCTTTCAGGATGATGAAAGCAAAACACTGAGTGTAGCCTCAGTTTCAGATGTAAGTCTGCACAAAAGGGCTGGAACAGGAAAGGTTGATTGGATTTATAACAGTCTTTGTTACAATGTGGTCCAGTTATTTTGGGAAATCCTGAAAAATATAATTTTTCTTTTGATTTTTTTAAACGATCATTCATAGGGTATTACTGGCACTGACTAACTCAGAGGTTACTGATCTATTTTTTCTTTGTGCCCCCCTATCTGTACTTAAAAGCCCCACAGTTACATCATGTCTTTGGTGTCTGCAAGCAAAGATTTGATATGAGTTAAATAAAAAATGAAATATATTGTCTGTGTGGACAATTGGGTGTAGCTCTTTTTCCCTCCCCTTTGGAAACACTAAAATCTGAGGGGATGGGGAGGTCATGGAAATGAGCTCTGTGCTGATTGGCTGCCCAAACAATGTGGATGGGGACTGAGGGGGGGGATTATAGGCAGACCTTCAAAACAGTCATGGCCTCTGCCCGTGACAAAGGTGGAGCTGTGTAGTTAGGACAATAGGAAGCAACAAAACAGAGCACTTTAAGAGACATTCTTGTAAAGAGCATATCTCTCCATGAACTGAGACTTTATCAAAAAATGTCACGATCCTCTGCTCCCCAAGCCCCTTCAAACATTTAAAATACATTATGTGGATCTATGCTGTGTGAAATAAACATCAGCTGTAATAGTTTTAATCGATAAAAACAAGATTTAAAGACACAAACACTCATTGTTCTTCAAAACCATTTAAGACAGTATAAGCCAAGTGTGTTATAACTGTATTGATAATGAATATAATCCAAATTTTGACAGCCTCAAAGCTGAAAACACACTGCACCCTCTGGGACCCACTCGCACTCTCCCCTGGGACACCACGACCCCAGGTTGGGAACCACAGGATTAACTGACTTTGTGTAACGTGTGTGTTTCTCTGTTGATACTAAACAATATGGCAGAGCTGGGCACTTGGTCGAATTTCTATTGCAACTACAACGGCTGTCTTCCACAACTATCAAAATAGAGTAATTTATATTAAATTACATTATTGTGCCACATGACATCTTATTTTTCTTTCCATGATCAGTATTAGCATTTGAGTTTTTATTTTCTACAAATAGAAATATATTTGATAAAAAGTATCTCTTTAATGTAAAAAACGTAATAGTGTAAAAAGCATAAACGTCCAACTAAAGTGTTTAAAATCAGTGAGTAATCTTGTGTCATCATTGTGATCTCACTATCTTTTAAATAGTTATGACTATGATATTTTTTACAAAGTGGTGCTCATAAGTCTGCATTTCTACAGCATAATAAATATGTAAATTATTTACAAGAAAGCACATGTGTCAAAAAGTGCCAATTCATCCACGCAGACGTTGACGTGGTTGGTTTAAAATGAATGAAATGACCTTTCTGCTCTTTAATAAAGTAAATTAGTTACCAGCAGGTAAGTAAACAACATGATAACTGGCATAGAGGTGGCATAACTAGATACAAATGGGTGAATAATTAATGCTAGTTTTTGAGGGAATAGATTAGTCTAGTCAGTAGCATTAAATTTTTATCTTCACTTTAATTGGTATTGCTTGTTTGTCATGAATAAGTAATCCACACAAAAACTGCACAGTAACAAGGGAAGACTTTGGCATTTATGTAAAAAAAGGTTAATTAGAATTTATTTCATCACTTTGCTGTTTGTAGTGTGTCTAATTGTCAAGTATTACCATCTCACAGGTGACTGATAGACCAGGCTTAATTTCTGAACTGTCAGTGTCAGTCAGAAAATGACAGCATAATCAGTTTACAGCCGTCTGTGTCAAAGGTGAGTCATTAATTTAAGTGCTCAAAATAACGAGATCTGGGTTTGAACTTCGTTTAAATGGGGGCACTTACACAAACTGTCTTTGTGCAGCATGCTTGTGTCACTGTGAGAAAGTCAGAGATGGAGATAAAACAAGGTGAGACTGAGACCTCAGGGATCAGCTGCTCTGCTCGTTCCTCCTCGTCTCCGTCCATCTGCACGGCAGGAGATGAAACTGTAATCCTGTTAGCAGAGAACAGCTTTATTGGCTTTGAGACACGGGAGAAGTGTTAACGTGTGATCAGCTACAGGTTTTTATAGGTAGAAAACAATGTTTGGATTGAAGAACATGAGTACATGGACAGTTACTGTCTTAATAAACCAGATATTGTTTTTTTTAATCTAAATGGATGGCTTAGAAACTGGATTCCAATAAAATTAAAGGTAAAATCAATCAAATGTCTAAGTTATCATACTCTGATCTTAGTTTCCTAATTTTTCATGCTGGTTTAATGTCAGAAACAGGCATATTTGGACTCATATTTTCCTCTTAATATTTTTATTTTAATTCTCCATGTCCCATGGGTAACTAAGAGAACCATAAGAGAACAATTACAAGAAGGAAAAATGTCCACAAACACACTCACTCATACATATTTCTTTGTATGGCATTTATTAAAATGAAATTATAAGAAGTGCAATTGAATAACCATGATTGAAAATAAAATATAGCCTTTGCATAAAAACGACATGAAATCAAAGTCCCATGAATAATAATACCAGTAATAACATAAAATAATGAATACGTATATGCAGTTGGAGTAAAATATCAAGAAATAAGTTAACTGAAAATTGAAAAAGTATTTAAATAAAAGGAATAAGTAAAGCTGAACAACAAAGGAACATTACTACATATAGCTTCTTTGAAAAATATACGATGAATACAAAAATACATCCATACAAAGAAAGTAAGGGTAAATAAATTAGTTGAAATTTTAAAATTAAATAAGTAAAATCAAAATTTATTGTATAAGTTAATAAAAAGGTTTAAATGAATAATGAAATGACATTCTTCACTGTTACCTTATGTACGTGAGGCTTTTTTCCTGTTTTATTGATCATGTATGCTTCCCAGTGTTGAACAAAATGTTTTTTAAGCATCATAAGTTCTTTGATTCACAGTCCCAGATATTTTCCCTTTTAGAAAATATTCACAAGTCTGAGTCTTGAGTACTTTCTTTAGATAAAAAGCTGTAAGCATGATTTGAAAACTATACTGTCAATAACAGCGGCTGCATTCAGACTTTGTGCAGAAAACTCTGTCATTGGAAATGTGATATCTGTTAAATTATTAGTATGGTGGTCTAAATTTGTAAATGTCATTTCTTCTATATAAATCTTAAAATCATAGATAATGTATAAAGCACCCACAGCCTGTCTTGTACCTACAGCTCCTTTGTTATGATTAGTTTATTATTCCACTCTTGCATTTGTGTTGTGCTTTTATGACTTCTGATGCACAAACTCACTTCCCTGTCTTTTATTTGATGAACATCATCCCTCCCTGAAGCCACTAGATGTCGCTGTTTATCCTCATAAATCAGATCTCACTGCTCTGAAGTGCTCTGAGAGGGAGCAGGAGGTCTCAGGGACAGGTGTTGAACTTGTTTTGCAGTCTGTGATCATTTGTTTCAGTTTAAAGGAGCATTACATGCATTTGTAAAGTGGATCAGAAACACACTTTTCTCATTTCCAAACAGAATCCAGAGAATCTCAGTGCTGAGTTTGAGTCTTAACCAACCTCTGCTCTTCGTTTCAGATGCAGAGCAGCCATCTTAATGAGAAAGCTCAGATATATTTGAGAGGCAGCATGAGTCATCACAGCCATGAAAAATGAAGAATAATCTCTCACAGGGACATCAGGCAGTAAGTGAAAGAACAGACAATTCTCCTGCTTCATTACAGCTCATTAAGTCTTCTTCTTATCTGGAAGCTCTAAACTCTGGGGAGGAAACTCACCCACACGCTGCCGGCTCAACTCTCCTGAGCTCTCAGACGGGATCTCCCTGTAGCTTCTACCTCTGATCATGCTCACTTCCTGCTTCTTCATTCACAACCTGTCAGTCTGAGTCCACCTAAAGTGCAGAGATGGGACATGAAGTCATCCAGATCAGTGATTTTCAACCCTGGGGTCGGGACCCCATGTGGGGTCACCTGGAATTCAAATGGGGTCGCCTGAAATGTCTAATAATTGTTAAAAAAAAATGGCTACTGAAAAAAATATTTTTTAACTAGTTATTATTCTTTTTAAAATTGAAGCACTGATTTGCAGATGTGCTTGGTGGGCTTGTTGCACGGGGAGGAGGGAGGTCAGTCCTGTGGTGGGGCGCCATCATTGAGCTGCAGGTGTGGGTGGTGGAAATAAATAGGCTGATAATTTAGAAAAAGTCGAAGAAAGGAGAGAAGGAAGGAATATTAAAAAAAATGTTGACGTAGACGGTGTTTTTCTGATAAAGAATAAAACACACACACATGCAGAGACACACATCATACACACAGAAAATAGCTCCCTCCTTTTTTAATTTGCCCTATTTTGTTTTGTTTTGTATGCTTAGTTTGGTTTCTCATTTTGTTTAGTGTATTGGGTTTCCCCCCCGGAACGATAAAACCACTCTACTTGTATGTTATGTAACATGTCTTGCTATATATCTGAGTCTCTGTCAGTATTGTTTGTTATTGCAGTTACAAAAAAAAACAATTTGTCCAAATAAAATGCAGCATTTAAAAATATCTGATCTGGTGCAACTTGGTTAAAGGCCGTGATCACGTGACTTTATAGTTACCGTTACTTTAGTTCCCTCCCTTCAACTTTACACACAAACTTGCAGTCAGTAGGAAAAAACACTCCAAAAAATATGAAGAGAGGAACAGAGGCCCAGACACCAAAAGGCGAGAAATAGAGAAAAAGAAGAGAAAATAAGATGAAAGTTTCCTTCTGTATGGATTTACTAGTGTCATTGAAGGCAATGAGGAGAAGCTGAAATGTCTGCTGTGTGGTAACGTCCTGTCTGCAGAGAATATGAAACCCAACAAGCTCAAAAGACACTGAGACACACAAAGAACATCTCGGCAAACTAAAGTCTGAAGAAATTTGCTGAGCCGAATACACAGTGAATGTACTTCAAAAAGGTTGTGACGGTCAGTGAGTGGGCACTGAAAGCATCTTTCATCTCAAAGGGCTATGAAGCCACGTACCTCTGCTGAAACTTAAAACTGCCAGCTGCCACCAACATGGTAAAAACAATGTGCGGGGAGGAAGAGGCCTTGTAAATAAAGCTATAGGGAAAATAAGTCTCTTTGTGCTCTAATCCTGGAAACTCTGTATTTTCCACACAGTAGAACAAACATGATGCAAAACTAATTCTAGACAAAAAAAATGTCACAGGGGTCACCAGAAATTTGTTATGTCAAAATGGGGTCACGGGCCAAAAAAGGTTGGGAACCACAGATCTAGATGCTTACTGGAGGCACATCAAGAACCAGTCACCAGCCAACCACAGGGCCACATAGAGAGAAGAACAACCATCCATGCTCACACTCATCTAAGAACAATTTAAAATCACCACTAAATGATTAGCATCTTTTTCTTCTATGGGAGGAAGCTGGAGTACCCAGAGAGAACCCACACATGTACAGGGAGTACATGAAAACACAAAGGCCCTGACTGACATGGGGTTTGAATCAGAAACCCTCATGCTGTGAGACACGAGCACTACCTGCTGCACTACCATGACCTCCAATATAACCAATGATCAGAAACTGAAAGAATAAACATCCTGCTGACTTTTCAAGTTTTGGGACTATTCTCTGTATCTATTTGATAAATAATTATTTTGTAGTTATTTATTGAGTTGCTGGTATCTAATTAAAGGATGGTAAAATCTTTAACTATTACTAATATTATTTGGAATAATTAAGCATTTGCTTAGGCTTTTATTTTGACAGGATTGATTGTTTGTTGACAAAGATAGGCAGGTAAAGCAGTACTGGGTGTTCGTTTTTTATTTCTTTTATTTAAGAATCTTTGAGGAAAACACAAAAAAAACAGGACTTTTTGGACATTAATGTTTTTGATCCTGCATAATATCATGAGATCCACTCTCCCCTGTACCACTGAGGCCATGATTAGTTTTGTTTTTGCTTTGTAACTGACCACACCATGTGGCCACTCCGATTGTCAGTCCTCCTCTCAAAAGAGCCTCAGTTCACTTATTTTATAAACTAAATAAAATGTATGAGAGTTTTTATTTTTTCAAGCAAGAAACAGAGTCATTTTTTTTCTTGTGCACAAGATTTGGTGTGAAAAAGGGCAATCTAACTGTACACTTTGTTATATGACAGTTAGGATTAAGGCTTTAGTAGAACAACAACAGACTGACAAGCAGCAGAAAAGTTAGCAAAGTAATTTCTGTCTATCTGTCTATCTGTCTGTCTATCTATCTATCTATCTATCTGTCTGTCTATCTGTCTGTCTGTCTGTCTGTCTGTCTGTCTGTCTGTCTGTCTGTCTGTCTGATTATTCCCCATCACGCTGACACTGGCCCTGGTCCTGTCCTGCTCTCCCTCATGGACGCTGATTCCTTAATGAAAAGGGAGACCCTGTAATCTCTGAAGTGACTTAATGATCATTACCTGATTGATGATCTGTCTGCTGGTCCCTCTGAGGGCATGAACAGGAGCCGCTGATTATTGTTGGATTAATTTATGCATATAAATGACTATTCTACGGAGAGAGAAAGGGCACCTCGATTTTCACCAACAAAATTATACAACCAGGGTTAGGAGTTAGAAGAGGAAGAATAGATTTACGTCACTCACTCAGTCCTCCAGATAAAACCTGCATGGCCTTCAAAACACATTAATAATACTGCAAGGCATAATGCAATCTTAGGATCAATTTAATAAGCTTTAACTGAATTTAATTCAAGTTAATGTGCTTTATCAGCTGACATAATATGCACCTGCCATTAAGTACATTTACTTGCATTTTTATCTTAATGTATCTACTTAGGTTCAAAGTATCACCCCACCGTTCACTCATTTCTTGCAAAGAATAAAACACACAACAATAAGAAATATCTTTGTTTTTTTGGAGCTTAAGTTTTTATATGGTGTTGCATTGCCATTCTAAACTTCAATTAGGTAGCCTATATTACGCATGTTTACTTCATAACTGCAATTTGTGCACATTTAAAATGATATGCATGCCACACAAAGTCAGGAGGAGGGTCACATGTAGCCCCCGGGCCGCCAGTTGCCCACCCCTGCCCGAGAATCATAAATGCTAAACATTGTTTTCTGGGATTTGTCCATTTTTCTTGTCAAAGCTGTAAAATATGAAAAACTGTTTCAGACGAAAAACAGCCCGTCTGTCTGCATTTAAGGAGCAGCTGCTGATCCACTTCTCCCTCTGTGTGATGGGTCCAGATGTATGTGTGTAGAAGTAACTGTGTTTCAGAGTCTGGTCTTGTTTTCATCTCCAACAAGCCACAGACCACAAAGACCCCTGACAGCGGAGCAGTTGGAGGATGCTGCTGAGCTGAATGTGCGCTCATGCGGCGACACTCGGAGCTCCTTTTAATTTGCTCTGATTAACAGGCAGGTGTGAGCGGCTAAAAATGCTCTCGGTTTCCTCTCATGGGTGATGTAAGGCATGTAGGGCCCGTTTGAACGAGAGTAACCCCGGCTGATTTACCGAAAATAACCCGAGCACTGCAGCATCAGCACCGGGCAGGCAGCTGCGCAGGTGCGGCCTTTAAAGGGACAGACGGACCCAAATTACCAACAGAAATAAACAACAAAAAATAATTATAAATTAAAAGCTTGTTTGATGATTATAACGAGAGGCTGCAGCCAGCACAGGCAGACAAACAGACTGAGGATCAGCAGCAGCTCTCAGGGTCTCTGGACTGTTCCCTCGGTAACTGCATCCCAAATGAGTCCAGGAAGGAGATGGAAAAGTTAAAAGGTTTAAATTAGCATCTAAGAGGCTCATTCAATAGCGCAGGCTTCCTCTGACAATCTGATTGGACTAGATTTAAAGTTAGAGGGTTTAATTTAAACTTTGGGTCAGGTCAGTCACCATATCATCATTAAAATATCTTTAAATTAGTCAGAATTCATCTTTGATAAACTAACAAACTGAAGACACTTGTTATTATTAGCCCATTATTTAACTATTACTGCTGCCCACAGACTTAACAGATATTTAAAGTTTTAAATAGTCATGTCTACCTTAAAGTGAAAAAAGAAATGGTCTAGATAGATAACTAGACAGATAGACAGAAGAAAGCATAACACAATCTAGAAGTCCGTGAACTTCATCATGTAATCAACAAACCCAAAATCCATTTTTATTTCTCAGGTGTCACTCCACATCTTATTATATGAGCTATCACTTCACAAGACTTTCTTGATTCATGGACATAATATGTCATTTTAAAATATATTTGTAAAAACTGATTTAAAATTGTATTGGTATTTAGTTTTCTGTATCATATATGGTTAAATACTGTGTAATAGAGCATACTAGTTAAGTTAACCTGAATATGGCTGTATCATAAGATGTATTTAAAATTAATCTAATCTAAAGTTATATATGCAGTATAATGTATATGAGTTACTCTATGCATATAAATGTGTATATATGTGTGTGTATGAATATGTATAAATATATGTATATGTATGTATATATATGTATATGTATGTATGTATGTGTATATATATGTATATGTGTGTGTGTGTGTATATATATATATATATACATATATATATATATATATATATATATATATATATATATATATATATATATATATGTGTGTGTGTATATATATATATATATATATATGTGTATATATATATATATATATATATATATATATATGTATATATATATATATATATATATATATGTATGTATATAAACTGAATGAAGACAAAGACATTTAACTAGTTTGTCATAGTTTACTTTAAGCTCAAACTTGATCAAAATATAGGTCAGTTAATAGTAAATGAATGTAATACAGTAAACTGCCATCAATTTTAGTTAAATGTATTAAACTACAACTTAGTTTATGTGTAACTCTAGGTAAACACGGTGTAATATATCACTGGATGGATGGATGGATGGATGGATGGATAGATGGATGGATGGATGGATGGATGGATGGATAGATAGATAGATAGATAGATAGATAGATAGATAGATAGATAGATAGATAGATAGATAGATAGATAGATTAGTTTAACTTTCATTTATTAGCACATATATAGAAGAAAAGTGAAACAAAAAAGTGAACACAATTAAATCGCATATGTCTCTGAAGCATTAATATTGTTTTATTTTTTGCATTTTTTTTGCATATTGCATAAATATTTATATTGTATAATTACAAAATAAAAGTGATAGTAACTGATGTCATTTATGGGATTTTATTTCAATTTAAATCTTCTTTCCTGATTAAGAGTTAGAGTTTGATATATTACAGGTTAGCTCACGTCATTATTTCATTAACACCTCTGAACACTCTGCTTTTCCTCCTCTTTTTCTTTTTTTCTTTGAGTCTTTATTCATCCCCAAACATGAGGACAGGATTAGGATTAGGAAGAAGCGATCAGCGCCAAAACAGTGTTTTTTTTTTTCCTCCTGTAGCATCCTGCCAGCAACGCCCTGCATCCCAGACCGACCGGCGTGCGTAACCACACAGACGCACCGCGCGCAACGAGCATCACGGCGGCTGCTCCGAGCTGCTGCTGAAGCATCTGCAGCGCCGCTCGCCTGTTTTTCTGTCAGTCCAGATGTCAGACGCAGAAGATTGCCACCATCATCCGTCCTAACGCTGCCGAGGATGAGTGTGAGTAACCGGAGTGAGCGCCTTCAGGATGGATGGATGAAATGAGGAGAGAGATCGCACCGAGGAGAAAGAGGAACCATGACGGGCATCCTGATCCCCTGACGACTCTCCTGGACGCAGTCACAGTTTGAGGCCGGACATGATTAAATCTTTGGAGTTGCTGTAGTGGATGCGGGACGATGAGCGCCGCACCCCAAGACGTTTTCATCCTGGGATCGCAGCTCGGTCTTTGAATGCATCAGAGCGGATTTTTCCCGGACTGTGGCGCACAGTGAGCATCTTGTTGTTGTGTTTTTGTTTTTTTCTCGGAGCAGGCTGGGACTGTTGGTGGGACCTTCTGATGTGGAGGGATTGTGCTGCTGTACCCAAAGGCATCATCTGAGCACTGTTGCTCTGACCCAGAGTGGAGGAACCAGGGCAGAGCTGCTCACCTGGTCATCTCGGCACGCAAGGAAAAGTATGTGTTACCAACGTGTGTGTGTTTGTGAGTGTGCAGGGCCTGATATAGTCATTAGGAGGCCCCAGGCAGGGATCAACACGAGGCCCCTCCAGGTTTAGCAATCTAAGATGGTAAAAGAGAGCTTCCGAACTGTGAGAATGACAATTGAAAAAGAGCCCACCCCTCCCCAGTCCCACCCACTTTTCCAAATGTTGCCAACCTCTTACTTTAGATCAGTGACAGGGCAGCATGTTGGTGCGGATGCCTCAAAGCAAGAGGGTCGCTGGTTCCAACCCAGTTTCAGTCAGACAACTTGACTTCCTCCCACAAACCAAAAACTAGAAAGCATTTGGAGAGCCTCTGCCAAGATGTCTCACATATTGATGTTACATCTATAAGCAACAGTTCCGTGATAAAGTTACCATCATAATATGATTCACTGACCATCAAAATCCACATCTAGCACGCAGAATCATGTTGATATCATTTTTAATTTGCCAGTTATCGAGCAAACACGGTTGTTCGTTGTAGGTAGGGATGCATGATACTATCGGTTTGACATCAGCACTGAACAGATATTCACAGCCAATGTATCAGCCACACATTTTGGCCGTATATCGGCTGGAATATCAGCAAATTACACACATGTACAATACTGATGCACCTTCTCATCACTGCATGGGTACATTTGAAAATCAAGGGTTTAATTTTTGCAAGTTAAATGTTGTTTTTCTTGTTTTGCGTCTGTTCCTCACAGAAATTTACTGTATCATTGAAAGAAACAAGTCCATATTTGTTAAGTACAGGGCTTGTGCTCTTGACCAGAAATAGCAGAATAGGTATTTGCGAAAATGAATAAAAAGATTGGCATATCATATATTGGCAATGATCCAATATTATGCATCCACAACTAATGTTGGTTATCTGGATAATCAAGAAAATCTAATCATTTTTAAGTTGGGCCATTGCCAGCATCTCCTGAACACTTAAGCAAAATCCGTCCTGTAAACAAAAAACATACGTCCTCTTGGCAGTGATAAACATGCTTGTTGGGTGAACTGGACAGACGTGGGTAAATGGTTATCTGTCTCTCTATGTAGCCCTGTGTTTTGCTGCTGACTGATCAATGGTGTACCCTTCCTCTTACCTTGTCAGCAGAGCGGCTCCAGCCCCCAAAAACCCTTTCACGGATCAGTGATTTGAATAATGGATGGATGAATGTTGGAGAAATGGAGAAGCATGTGAGACTGGCAGGGAGTGCCAGTGTGACCCACTTACCCAAACATGCCGTCTTCTTTGTGGAATTTAGGCAGTGCCAGGAGTCAAACTTTATTAATTTTTTTTTTTTATGTATATTTTTGGGCATTTTGTGCCTTTATTGATAGGAGAGAGACAGTGGACAGGCTTGTGAAAGGGGGAGAGAGAGTAGGGGAAGACACTCTGCAAACTGGTCACAGGCGGGATTCGAACCTGGACCGGCAGAAGCAAGTACATGGGGTGCTAACCACTACGCCAAACCAGCACCCCCAAACTTTATTACTTTTAAACTTTTTTTATTTATTAAAATACCCAAACCTGCTAGAAACGTTTGAAAATGCAGTAAACTAGATTGGACTAGGACTGAACGATTTGAGAAAATAATCTGATTGTGATATTTTTCCCCAAAATTGCAATTGTGATTTACTCTGCGATTGTTTTAATGTTCCTCATCTTATGTATTCTTAAACAAACATAAGCAGTAGATCGTTTTATAGTATAACCAATATGACATTAAATCAGTCTAAGGATAAAAGATTTGAGATTTGAGTGGAGAAGTGAAGAACAGAAGCAAAATAGGTATGAGATTGTAAAAACTGGGTAAAAAAAAATGGTACGAAAGCGGACAAAAGTTAATAGGTGCAAAATAGGTATGAAATTGCACAAAAAAGGCATAAAAAAAAATCAAAAGTGACTAATTGATTATAGCAGCACAATTGGGATTAAATTTCAAAAAACATGTAAAAATTCCAAACCTGGTCTGACAGTGGCCAAAAAAAAGATGAATGGGAGCAGCATAGGCATAAAGTTTTAAAAACTGGGTTAAAAAAGGTTAAATAGGCATGAAATTGCAAAATGTTCAACACATTTTGTGTTAAAAATATTGCACTGTCTGCGATTTGAAAATTGCAACGAGCCATATTGTGATTTAATCTAATTTCCAATCAATTGTTCAGCCCTAGACTGGACTGGACAAATCCATGTGATGTCAGTCATTTGATTATGAAGGAGGTTTTGGGACTTTGTTGATGCGTCACTGTCGTACTGTGGTGTCATCTCCACCAAACTTTAGATCAACCTACTTACACAAGGGTGGGACATGGTGTGCTCCATTTGCCCTGGAACTTGGACATGATAGGTGGGCATTAAGTCACATCACATTTATTGCATTACAGGTATTAGCTGGTATTATAAAGCAACTCAGACTGTCGACTTCAGAGATCAACTGGAGCACAACATGAAGGCCGCCTGACCAAAAACACATCCGGACGAACTGAATTTCCAAAAATCAGAAATAGAAAGCTTGTACATTATTAAAATTGTGAAGTGAAAGCATGTAGATGTTTTGTATGTGTAGACTGAAGCCGTTTGTTGAACCAGGCTGCACAGGATGTTTATTCAGGCCATATAAAACATCCTTATGAGGCTCAACCTACTAAGAGATATAGGGGCCATGATAAGGCGGGACTTGAGGCCGGCTGACCAATAGCAACTCTGCATTTTCAAAACCAGAAATCGTTTATTAAGAAATACTTGTTAATAAAGGAAAATTGTCCAGATGTAAAGAAATCCACTGTGCAGTTAGAGCATGTAGATGTGCTATAAATTCAGACTGAAGCAATTTGTTGACCATAGCTGTGCAGATTTTTATTTAGGCTGTAAATATGGTCCATTTCCTGCTGTAGACTGTAAAATACTTGGATGAAGTCATGCAATGTCAGCCGATTGATTATCATAGGAGTGTTTGGAGCTGCGTGGATGTGTTGTAATCGAAGCTGCCCTATTGTGATTGTAATCTCGATCGAACTTTAGCTCAATCTACTTAAGCAGGAGTGAGAACACACAGATGCATGACATATTTAGACTGAGGCCATCTTTTCATCGAGGCTGTAAAGATGTTTATTCAGGCTGTAAAAAGCATCTGTACACAATCATTTAGGTGCCAGCCTCAAGAGGATAAAATGAAGAACTGTGTTGGTGAGGAGTGCTAGTTTGACCATCTTACCAACTTAAGGTCTATACAGAGTCAGGGGTTCGCTAACATTTTTAAATATTCATCTCTGTTATTTATAAAATACTCCTTGTAATTTGATTTCAGAGTAGCAACATGACACCAACATGCTGGAGAAAGTGTCTCCACATCCAAGTGTGTGACAGGTGTGTTGGGTGAGGATAAAACTTCTAAATAAATGAAAAAAAGCTCTTACACTTTCTCACTTTATGCTGAAAAACTTAGTTATTGATTGACTTCACAACATTTCAGTCCAACAGACCTTCATCCAACATATTGGATACAACTGAAGGAGTCCTCACTGCCTGCCTTTCCCGCCCACCTTTTCTGGTTTTGTTAAAGGAGACATATCATGCTTGTTTCTCCTTTTCACTATGCCAGACTAGGATGCCTGTAAAGCATTTCTGCCCTCAGTACAAGTCATTTAGTTCCTTCATTGCCCCACAATAGCGTTCTCAATATCCTCATTTTAGGCCATTATCAAGCTCTCATTGAAACACGAGGATCTGAGGATGACCTACAGTAACCTCGCAACGTCACAGCCCTTTGTGCTCTGATTGGTCAGTTTTATCGGGGGCTGAGCCAGCCTGTCCTTCTTCTTCTACTGTATTTTCCGGCAGGCTCAAAGCAGCAACCGCGTATTGAGTCCCCCTACAGGCCAGAGCTGGTAATGAGTGAGTGTGAGCTAGGGAGCTATATACTGCTGCTTGCTGGATGTGTTCCTCGGTGACGGTTTTGTGGCTAACGGACATCACAGAGGAGGAAGTGTTTTATCAGATTACTCCAATAAAAAGAAATGTACCTCGTGTCGTCACGACGATTTAAATCTCGCGGACATCTCGCAATGACCTATTTTCAGAGGCATCAAATCTCATTCTAGGATATCAGAAAAAATACAATATCTCATTTTTTTAAAATTAAGGGGGTGTAAGGTCTTGTTTTCAAATTTATTATATTATATGTAAGTATTAAATCATGCATCAGCATGATATGTCTCCTTTAATCTATTTATGTAATTAAGACTGTACAGGAATTTCTCTGTTACCTTTTCAACCAAAGAGAGAAAACAAATATAAGCAAATTTGTTAGTAATAAATGTTTAAACAAATAAGGACTGATGAGGAGTGCCAGTTTGACCCACTTTAATTTAGACAGGGTTGAGAGTTTTCAGGTAATTTCAAGTATTGTGTCACCTTTTCTTACGGAATATTTTTAATTATTTTTGATGACATTGCACAAATATGCTGGCAACATTTGAAAACGTTAGTGCAGTTACAGTAACAGGGTTCCCACATGTCCTGGAAAACCTGGAAAATGATTGCCCAATTTTTCCAGTCATGGAAAACAAATGGAAAACAAGGAAAACAGTGAAATGTCCTGGAAAATTTTGTCTTCCTTCTAGCTTAAAACATAGTAAATGATGTAAAAATGTACTTGGTTACCAATGTACACCTATCCAGAAAATGTGAGTAGGTAAAAAAATGCAAGTTAAGGCATAAAATATAAAAACTCAAAACAATGGGGACAAAAAGAAATTTAAAAAAAGGACAAAATAAAATTTAGGCTAAATTATCAAAATCTATTAATAAAAAAGCAGAATAAATATAGATTATAAAATACGCATAACCATAAATTTATAATAGAAAGACACATAAAAGCCAGACTAAACAGATTTCTAACAGACAATGTTCGTGCTGGAGAGTTAGAAACAAAGAAATTCTAAGATCAATATGATCAGTAGCGAGAGATATTGTTCATCAACCTCTAATCTTGTTTTCTAGATGGCTAACTAGAATTGAAAACTGCCCACAGCAACTTCAGTTGGTTATGTGACACTGGAAAAAGTCCTGGGAAAAGTCCTGGAAAAGTCCTGGAAAATGATTTCCAGAAAAGAGTGGGAACCCTGAGTAACAAAATCCTCATCAGTCCCCCCAGCTTATTCCAAGTGTTTCTAAAAGCAGGAATTTATCTGTAAAATTTCCCTAACTAATGAAAAAAGAGCAACATCAGTAATGTACAAATAGGCTGGCTGTTTGGACAAGCGAATGAAAACTGTCATGTCAGTGTCACCCATATCCAGATGTTTTCAGCTGTTTGTGAAATCCAGTTCACAAACAGAAAATTGCCTTCAGTATTTTAAAGGAGGTGAGAATTAACTGTCTCATTATTGCACAAAAGGCTGACAAAATTAAATCAAAGTAAAATGAATTCAGAAATACAGTATATATCATATGTATAATAAGAACTTAAACTCTTTAGCACCATTTTTTAGAAGCAAGCTATAAAAAAGCACAGTAATCGTATATTCTGCTGTCATTGAGCTATTTTCCCACCCGCGTCTGACCTAAGTATTGATATCAAATACTTATCACTTTCTCAGAGATTTTAACTTTCATGATGTAGCCTCGTTTTCAGGTTAACTAGCAGAGAAATTAAATAACTGATATCAATACACCACATGCAAAGTAATGTTTTTTTGTTTTGAATTATATCAGCCTGGGATATGTCAATGGTTAGCAGCAATACATGATTAGTTTCTGTGTAAAATACTTACACTCACACTGCTAGCACAAAAATGCGCTTTTCATATGGTAGCTATAAAAAGTATTATACATTCATATTATTTGCAACTTTTTTCAAGTTTGATTTTTAAACCAACACCAGTCCAAATCATACACATTGAATATTTATGGGTTTTTTTGGAAAAAGATTTTAACCCTTTAAATGCCAGTTCTATGGCACAATGCCATTGTGTTTTTGATAGAACAAAAAATAATTTCAGTATACATTAAATCTTTTTAGTAGATTTTTTACAGCCTGTGATCAGTCAGTGATTAGCAGCAACACTGAATTTTATGCATTGTTATTTTTTGTGCAGCGCTGAATACTCACACTCATTTTATTTGGTTAAAATGACACCATCTGGTGATAAATGGTAAAAATGTTCAATTTCAAGACAAAAGCCAAGATTGACACTTGGTTATAGAAAATGCATATTTTATGCTTTAATGTCAGATATATCAGAAACTGCAGTTTGACTGGGTCTTAATGGCACATTTTTGCACCAAAGAGCATGAGCGTAACACTTGTTTGTACTCAGTGTATTTAGACATACTGTGGGAGCTGTGCTGCAAATAAGATCAAATTTAAATACACAATCTTTCAAAAGACATGCCATATGCATGATGTATTATTATTACCTCCGCCAAGGAGGTTATGTTTTTGGGAGAGTCTGTCCGTCCGTCCGTCCGTCCGTCCGTGAACAAAATAACTCAAAAAGTAATGGATGGATTTGGATGAAATTTTTAGGAAATGTTCAGCATGGGAAAAGGAAGAACTGATTCGATTTTGGTGTTGATCCGGATCAGCGTCTGGCCGCCATGAAAAATGTGATTTTTGTGAATAACTACTGAACAAAAATAGATATCATTATGAATCCAATTGCTAATTGTATGTTTTCATGGTCAAGGAATCTAAATATTTAGATGAAATAAAGGTAGGACTAATATTTATGGTTAAAATCACAATATGGGTGAGGACTGTGGCGCTGGCGGAGGTCTGCGCTCTCCGAGTACTTTTCGAGTTATTATTATATCCTTTATTTAACCAGATTAAAGCCTCATTGAGACTTAAATTCTCTTTTTCAAGAGGGATCTAGCATGGCAGCAGCAGACAGTTACACAATAAAAACAACAAATACATTCAGACATCAGCTCATTGAAACCAAACCATTCTGGAAACACCAATTCAAAGCAAAATGAGAAGCAGTCAAGAATTGAAACAGTCACATTGTCCAAGGCTAGCTCTTTCCCGGTCCCTTATCAAAGTCTTAAATTCACCAACAGTGACCAGTTCTGTTAGTCTCAAATCCATCGAGAGACTATTCCAGGTAGAGGGACACACAATGAAAGAATGAAAAGTGAGTAAAATGGGCACAACAGTCCTCAAGGGTTGATCAGCTTTGTCTCAGATCTTTTGGAAGTCTGATCCACTTATTTGGATCTTGTTTAAATGTGACCACATTGTTACCAGCATTTACCCAAATTTGGTGCTGGGCAGGGGTTAATTTCGTGCCGTCATTCACCTTGTCATGCTGCTCACTTTAACCTCGAGCCCTCTTGAAGCAAGAGGCCTCCAGGACACAGCCAACCTGATGATAAATCTTCTTACGTGAGTGTTTGTGCAGTGCATCACAGAGTTGAGGACAAAGTGTGCACTCAGACTTGTCTCATTTATGACTCATCCACCTTGAGAGGAAGTCACTTCTCCTCACTCACCTGTCACTTCCTGTGTTTCGTGTTTTCGTCTTCATCAGTTTGTCATTAACAGGTGCTCTCTGAAGAGCAGAGAGTCTCTGCCAGAGTCACTGCAGAGAACCACTGCAACACCACCGAACACATTTAACAGCCATATTTCAGCCCCTGTAGCAGACTTTTTACTCCGTCTGCGTCTGTGTGTGTGTGTGTGTGTGTGTGTGTGTGTGTGTGTGTGTGTGTGTGTGTGTGTGTGTGTGTGCTCACGTGTCGGCATTTGGGCCGCACACGACACAACATGGAGGCCTTCATCTGACTAAGAGGCCATTAAAGCCTGTCAGGGTTTTTTACAGAGCTTATATGCAGGCTGGTAATGGAAATTCACTAATGGTAGGCTGGTCAATGGAAGTCACGGTCAATTCTCTTCCGTGCTCCTCTTCACATGACGCTATTTAACTACAAATTCTGCACAGTGGAGTAGGCCGCCAGCTGGGGCTGTGATCAGAGTACTACAGGTTCATGTTTGTAGGGTTTACACTGATGTTGTGTCTCATAAATGCTGTTTATGTTCCTCTGTGTTTCCTCCTTGGTTGTGTAATTCTTGTGATCTCTAAGAGAGTCTGAAGGTTATCTTCTTCAGGCTGTTTAGACCAATTATAAACCCTTTAAGTATGTGAAATAACCAGCTCCTCTGAAGGTGAAAAGTAATCAGAGGTAACCTGATTCTGTCTAGGAATAGCATCCTTCAATGAGGACAATGAGGTGCTTTTGTATGTTAGCTGTGTGAGTTATTTCTCTGACTCCTTGGATAGTTTTTGACCATTTTAAAGGAAACAGTGTGAGTTATTCAGTGTAATTGCAGATGTTTTTGTGCAGTGATTAAATGGTAGTCAAAGGTTGTTGTTTTTTTTGGGATGCATGATATTTGATTTTTGCTGATATCTGATTTTACTTAATACATCAACACCAACACAATTAACCTATTGATCAATCGATCAATCTTAATTTGTATAAAGCTAGGTCATAGCACGTGTTATCTCAAGATACATTGCAACAGAGCAGGCTTAAGCCACACTTGTCATTTTATAGATACACATTATGGCTGGGTTAAAAAAAACGATTTGATCGATTTAAATCGTTTTTTTCTTTAACTGGTTCATAATCGATCCATAAAATCCAAAGATCGATCTTTTAATTAGGGTAGTTTTTTCTTCTTTGGATAAGCAGAGAAGCAGCCTGTGGTATCAACCCTGCTAGTCTTGTGTGATCAGCGTTTAGCGTTGCTTTCTACTGAACAAGATCTCATGAGATGTCACTGCAAACAAACATGGTGGAAGCACTATATGGGCACCACTGGCAAGTTTAAAAGCTGATGTTTGGATGTACAGTATTTTAGATTTTTCAAGTACAAAGGAAAATATGAGTTGGACAAAAAACAAGTAATATGCAGAATATGCATTAATGCACATCATTAAAATATGATTAATGTAGCTGCTTTGGGTTTGGTTCTTCATGTTAAAACAGTTTTAATAATGTACCAGGTCAAAAGTTCACTTTTTAAATTTACGGCACTATTTTAACTAAGATATCCCAGACTGAATAAATATCGAATTGAATCGTGAATCAATTTGATTTGAGACCTTGTGATATCGAATCGAATCGATCCAGAAAATCTGAATCAATACCCAGCCCTAATACACATGTATGCAAAAACATAATAAACATATTTGTACAAACACATAAATGCATCCAGAGATGTATCCATCCAGGTGGAGACAAAGGGCCTAAAATCACATTTGACTCTGCTGAATACAGGCAGAATCAATCAACCTTTATCTGTGTAGTGTCATATTTGTCTCTATTGAGTATACATTTATTAAAAGTAAGCCCCTTGAGAAGTGGCATCTCATTTTCAAGAGGTTCCTCATGCTTATATGGTCTTTAAGATACTGTGGATGTATAATCAATACAACCATGGATAGGGAGATCAGTCTAACATTAAACTAATATCAATAATGTATATAATCTGGAGAGGACTGATTTGATTGATATAGCAGCATCTACCTGAACTGCCATCAAATTGGGTTTAACTTATTTAAAAGTCTAAATTGATGTTTAATGATGTCACTTCTGTCGATGGTTGATGCAGGATAGAGCACACAGATGTCAATATTTGTTGAACAAAATTATTTAGTCTCCACTGACTAAAATCATCATGTTTTATACATTGAAACAGATTTTGTGTCAGAAACAGATATGAAGCAAGAAAAAACACATTTCACTCTGGAAAAATAAGACTGTTGATTTATTAATGTAGTCCAAGGATTAATTTATTAGGTGAGAAGCGGGACAAATAAAATGCAAATCTGATTAGCAGAGGACCAGGATTTTCAAACCTGCAAGAGAATCCAAGATCGTTCATAACTTAAGCTCAAATGAAGATAATAGGGTGTCCCTTAAGTTGTGCATAAGAACAAAGCCAATAAAAGCTGCTTCTTCTATACAGTGAAAAGCGTATTTATCAATCTTGCTATGTACAGTTTTGTCTGAAGTAGTAACAAATGGAATAAGTTTATTGAAAAACTACAAGACTGTACAGATTATTATGAACTTACTTATACCAAGGAGGTTATGTTTTTGCTGGAACTTGTTAGTTTGTTAGACTGAACAGGATAACTTCAAAAGTTAAGAATGGATTTTGTTGAAACTTGGGGCAAAGACCTTTTAAATATTTCTTAGAAATTGCAAAATAGGGCAGTAATTTATCACTAATAACACAGTAATTTTTCAACAGATTTTCTCAACATTGATCCGAATCTGAATGTGGATCATCACCAAAAAAAATGGAGGATGGATTGAAGAATTTCTTAACAGTATGTGAGAGAGCGATTTTCCCACACTTTTATAATAATGCACTTAAAAATGTTGGAAAGACCTTGGTGGAGGTCTGTGCTGTGGGCACGTCTACGTCATCGATGTAAACATGGGAAATGATAACCTCGCACAGCAGCAGATCCACCTGATTCAATAAAGTCTGTGTCTGTAATCAGTCAGGTCCAACTTCCCAAGCTCCAGTCTACAACGTTATAGTCAATCCAAAGCAGGACAGTCCAATCACAGTCCTTCAGAGCAGGAAGAGGTGACTGCTTATGGAGATTGGCATAGATGCTGACAGCTTCAGCAGCAGTTATATCAGATCGTGTCCAGATTTCTTTATCAAATAAAAAACAAATATCAGCACTACAGCCTTCTCTATAGTAAAAATATTTTTGCCCTTCTTCTGATATGTTTTGGCCTTTGTTTGTTTTACAAAGGGGTTCATGTTCTGTAACGAAGTAGAGCCCACCTACTGTATTATCTGATTGGTGAATGTTGATTGGCAGAATGATCATCCAATAACCTGTCTGATATGCTGCTGATATGCTTTTGAGCGGTTCTGACCTCCCCAAACACTTACGATTTCTTTCCCCAAAGGACTAGTTCAGTGTATTAAGCAGTCCAACAGGTGATGCAGGTTGAGAAAATTATAGAGTTATGGAAAAAATGTGATTTATCACGCTCTCATTGCTTTGTCTTTGTGCATATTTTAAGTTTGGTAAACATTATTGAAATCCTTTATTTCATTTTTTTTTTTACCTTTGTCTTCATTTTAAGTGAAGTAAATTCAAAACTCAACCATTACATTTTTTGTTTTACAGAATGATAGCACTCATTCTCAAGACAAACCTGGACTTGCCTGAAGTACCTTGTCACACTGTTGGGGAGCCACTGACACACACACACACACAGTGTATGGCAGGTTTCTCTTCTATTTATGTGACTGAAGTAGTTCTGTCAGTCCTGAAACCATGCTGCTGATTACATATAGCATTGCACTGAATGATTAAGTCACACATTATTATTTAAAATAATCCATCATTTTAGACGGTTGTGAAATCTGAGATCCTGCTCTGTTATCTGAGACTCTGTGATAGTTTGTTTGGGTATAACCTTTTCAGGTTTTATTTGTTAGGATGCTGCAGTTTTGACTTTTTAAAAACACAGTATTGATCTTAATTATAGACTTTTTAGAGTCTATAATTTAGAGAGATTGAGCAGCATTTGTTCTGTAAGAGTGTAATATTGTGGCTTTGTCTGTATTGATTTGTGTTCTATCACAGATTACAAACACTTGTTATTTGTGCAATGACATGTTTTTGGCATTGCATAACCTTCCTATTGCGGCGATTGCATGCATTTAACATTAATCTCTATTTTTATCACTCAACATCCTTTTATGTGGACATATTCTGTTGATTTTGCAGCAGCTGTGATACCTCCGACTCTCTTACTTCCTCAACTGCGACTATATATAAACACTTCACTGACAGCGACATGACTCTTTATCTACAGCTGGCTAATCTAAAGTAGGCCACTTGATTACGTTTAGGAAACTCATTTGAATTATGAACATAATCCTCTAATTCATTTCATTAAGTCCCGGAGTATTGTTTTGTTGAATTGCTGTTGACATTGGCCTCATAAATTCATCTGTAACAGGACTCTAAAGATCTCCCTGACACCCTCGCAGTGCTGATACCATGAGGGGAAATAATGTGTTTTAGATCATAACGCAGCTAATGGCTCAGTAGCTGCTTCACAAGCTTTAGCAAACACTTGAGTTCAGGGAGAAAATGCATGTGGATCAGCAGTATACGTGAAGCTGCTGCAGGACTGAAACCAGACCCCGGCTCCTCACACTCACAATCTCATTCCTTTTAAGCAGCCGCTCCACCAGATCAAACTGTAATCAGATCACATGCAGCACCTTGTTTTAGGAGGATGTCTGCAGTCATGTTCAAATCATTTTACAGCAGCACCTTTGAGTCCATGCTGCTCACACTGCAATTACTCAAAACCAGCGATCTAATTTAAAATATCTTATTACACTTTTCTGCTGTCGTTGATCTTTTAATTTATCTTTGCATTAATTATTCACCAAGTCCAAGGCCTCTTTTCCAACAGTGACTTAAAATCACAGAACGAAAATCTTAATTTGTCTCTGAACACACTACATATTAAATGAAGGCTGCTCTGCAAATGTGAAGAGGAAGAAAACAGAGAACTGACTGCATCATATTAGACCATCAGGAAGATTTTATACCACTTTCAACTCTGGTTATTTATGGATCAGGCCCTTATACTTTCATATGTTCTTCTGTTTTCCCCATTGACCGTGCTCTTATGCTCTCAAGATAGAAATGAGCATGTAGCACCATCCCAGTCCAGATCTTTGACCCCCCAAATCTCATCTTTTAACCTTGTGCTGCAGGTGGATCTGTCTGATTCAGTGTCTGCATTCAAGCAGACTTTATTTTGCCAAATTTCTTGGCCTTGTTTGTAGTCTCACTTTTTCCCTCATAGGAAATCTGATTTAGCTTAAAGGAGACATATCATGCTGATGCATGATTTAATACTTACATATAATATAATAAATTTGAAAACAAGACCTTTCACCCCCTTAATTTTCAAAAAATGAGCTATTGTATTTTTTCTGATATCCTAGAACGAGATTTGATGCCTCTGAAAATAGGTCATTGCGAGATGTCCGCGAGATTTCAAACGTCATGACGACACCAGGTACCTTTCTTTTTATTGGAGTAATCTGATAAAACACTTCCTCCTCTGTGATGTCCGTTAGCCTCAAAACCGTCACCGAGGAACACATTCGTCCAGCAGCAGTATATAGATCCCTAACTCACACTCACTCATTACCAGCTCTGGCCTGTAGGGGGACTCAATACGCGGTTGCTGCTTTGAGCCTGCCGGAAAATACAGTAGAAGAAGAAGGACAGGCTGGCTCTACCCCCGATAGAACTGACCAATCAGAGCACAAAGGGCTGTGACGTTGCAAGGTAACTGTAGGTCATCCTGAGATCCGAGTGTTTCAACGAGAGCTTGATAATGGCCTAAAATGAGGATTTTGAGAACGCTATTGTGGGGCAATGAAGGAACTAAATGACTTGTACTGAGGGCAGAAATGCTTTACAGGCATCCTAGTCTGGCATAGTGAAAAGGAGAAACAAGCATGATATGTTGCCTTTAAAGATTCTGCATGTTACAACCTGATTTCTTATTCCCTTACTTAAATTTTAGGCTCATATCTATTGTAATGCCTTTGTTTATTTATTATATGTAATGTAATTTTAATGTAAAGAGCAACTGAAGCAACGAAATTTCCTCTTAGAGACCCATAAAGTATGTCTGATTTTTGAAACTCCAATCTACAATGATTGTGTTCAACCCAAAGTTGCCCAGCCCAATCAGTGTCCTTTACCACAGGAAGAGGTGGGAGCTACAAGCGAGACGGCAGCAGGAAGTGACTGCTTGATCAGTTTTGTCAGAACTGGACTGGAAAACATTAAAGTTTAACTTCCAACATGTTTTGTTGAGAGTTTGTTCTACAAAGTGCCTCGCACCTGCTAGATTATCTGATTGGCCTGTAATGAATGTGATTGATGCAGAGATTGTCTAATCACCTGTTAGATATCATCTTGAAAGGTTTAGCCCATGGAGTCGTGCCGGGTTGATGATTTTTGTTGACCACCATGGAAGTTAGCATTGCACTGGTTCCCTCAACAGACAGACAAAAAGCCTTTGAGACTTTTCTCTAATTTTTGGGTCATATTCTGATAATAAGCTTACAGTATGAAACCTCCATGTTCTGCTTTTTTCAATAATCATAACAAACAAACTGACTTTTCACAAAACAGAGTTAAAAGCTATAAGTAAGCTACTGTGAAACTACAACATGGGGGTTTCGACTTAGAAGCAACTTTAATATTCCCAAATTATAACCTCTTGTATTGCAAAGTGTTGTTTGAGAGTCTGCTCATAATCAAGTCGCTTGATCAAGTTAGCCCTCATGGCTGTGGTAATGGTGTGTGAGTTATTGATTATTAAAAAAAACAATAAGATTAAAGCTTGCTGTTGAGTCCTCGGCCATTTTTGTAGTCCTTGTTAGCAGTTAGTTTGCAACCTTTGTGTCAAATGCACAAAAGCGGTTTGTGATTCAACCGCAGGCAAAATCAGATGCATTTCATTATTTGCCATTAAACAGTTAAGTACCATGTGCTCATGTTAACCACGAGCCTTATTTCAGGCAATAATCTGGAACTGGTAATTTAAATCCCATCAACTCTAAAAGGTTTGGGAACCAGGAAGTATCTAATGCTATCTCACGTCCATGTTTTGGACTTTCTTTGAGCTGTTTCCCAGATGGACTGGATACATTTATTCTGTGTAGTATATACCGAATGGTCCATCTGGTGTGTCAGATTGCTTATTTCCTATTCCGAGCTACACAGCTACGTTCACTGCCTGCCCTCCTTGTGTCAGATTGCAAGCTTCATGCTGGAGCCAATTTGTCTCAGTGTCACAGTACAGACCAGCATATTTTTCTGCTGAAAATGTCAAAGGTCTGAGATATACTTTCTGTTTGTCCTTGTGTCTACATTTGCATCTGCTGGCTTCATGGGTGCTTTTGTATAGATACTCGCCTGCACACAACTCATGACTGGAAGGGCACATATAGATCTCAGGCTGTATGCAACTGCTTCCTGTGTGGGAAGTATTCATCAAGCATGGCAACATTTCTGGCTATACTGGGAGTTTAACAAACTTACAAAACTTTCTAATACAGTTGCTCCTGCTGCTGCCTTTAATGTAAAATACAATACTAGGGCCACTGGGGGCTGGAGCCTACCCTAGCTGACAGTGGGTAAGAGGTGGGGTACACTATGAACCAATTGGCAGCCAATCACTGGGCTACACAGAGAGACAAACAACCATTCATACCCCTGCCCACACCTAAGTGCAATTTGAAGTCACCAAGAGAACATACAAACTCAGCACAGAAAGACCCGGACAGACATGGGACTTGAACTAGCAACTGTGTTGCTGTGAGGCTCATACACTACCTACTGCACCACCATGCTGCCCAGTGATACCATGTCAACTAGAATTATTAAAGAGGAGAAGTAATATAACGCTTTTCAACTTTTTTTGAGGTTCATACATGCGGCCACTTTCCTCAAGTCCTGTCAGTTGTATGAGTGCAAATCAGGAAAGAAAATCCTGATTTGAAATTCTATTTGTTGTTATGTTGATTTTTGCAAGTTTAAGTTATTTACCTTTGAAGTTGCCAATAGCCTGGTGTCATTGTCGCTTTTCCCAATTTAATTCAGCATGCTTAACTACCAAATTTAACAAAAAAATCCTAAAGACAATCATAAAAACAGAAAGGATTCCCAAGTGTTCCTCTCTGAAAATAACAGAATATGTGGTTGTACTAGACTGTTACCAAAGTAAAACAGTCAAGTGTTGATGGTTTTAATCAGTTGTACTTTTCCTCCTCTGCAGCCTGTCAATATGGCAGAGAGGACCCTGGAGCCGGGCTCCGTCAGCATCCCCATGGAGGAGACTAAACTCCCCGTCGGAGCTCCTCAGGAGGCACCGCTGCTCACCCACCTGAAGAAAGTGGAGAACCACATCACCGAGGCCCAGCGCTTCTCCCACCTCCCACGCCGCTCCGCTGTGGACCTGGAGTTCAATGAGCTCTCTTACACCATCCGGGAGGGCCCCTGGTGGAGGAGGAGAGGTACTGCACGCTCAGCTCACACACTGTAGACACTCTGATGGATGAGAAAGCCAGCACCACCCATACCAATCAATACTTGGAGTGCAGCATATTACCAGAGAGGCATTTTGTGACATTCAAGAAAAATATGGTTTCCTCTGTCTGCCCGGCCGGCTCTGATGTTCAGACACATGTCGCCCTGCCCAGCCCTCACACACACATTACCACACACTTATTTGCAGACTTCCTCCATGTTGAGTCTTGCTGTGCTCAGCAGAGTTTAGACGTAGTAAATAATTTACACTCTCAGGTTGGCACACTGCTTTCTTCTCTTTTTCCTGTTGTTTCCCGACGGCGGGTGGTGGCAGCAGGGCTGGATTGATCTGATGATCAAATAGTCAGTGTTTAAACTCAATAACCTTGAAATTGATCATAATATCCAACATACGGTACAGCTCTACTTAACCCTTTATAGGGCAGATGTCTCAATATTTAGGGAGATTAATTAATCATCTGTTATTCATTATTTTTAAATAGAGAGGTTATCAGCTGATGAAGCACATGGAGCCATCACAAGTTACCCAAACTTCCACCTTCAAAATGTATTTTGAAATTTGTATTGCCTGTAGTATTGATCAATTATTCAATTTCAATGACTACTGGAGTATAGTTGCAATCTCCATAGCCAAAAACCTGCTTATTCTCATATACTAAGTAGACATGATTCACCTGCTTCTTAGTCTTTCTGAGACACTTTTGGCCCTTTTCCGCTAGCACACCTTGGCCCTTCTCGATTTGCAGCGTGTTTCCACTAGCCTGGTACCTCCTAAAACAAGCTAGTTTTAGTACCTACTCCGCTCTGGTTCCAAGCGAGCTGAGTGGATACTAAAAGATGACGTCACCGACTGCCGGCTACTGATTGGTCAGACACCTAGCATGCTAGCGGTAGCTACCATTAGCTTACCCTCATACGTCTTTTCTTTGCAGCTCGATTGCTCTCGTCCTCGGCTTCATTCTGTTGTATAGCTTCCAAAACTCTCCCGTGCTTCTCAAGGGGTATTTCTTCTTGCCACCTGCAGCCTTCTTCTGTTTTCCTTTTTTACTCGGTTTGTGACAAAAAGCCACAGATTGTTGTGTCAAAATGACGTCACCGCAGTGCCGCTCAGCTGTTTACAGCGACACTGCACGCCGTTGGGCAGGCAACAGTGGCTAATGGAAAAGCAGCACAAGACGAGTAGTCGAGTAGAGTAGGGCTAATGGAAAAGGGCCATTTGTCCAGCTGCATTTCCACCGAGCTGACTAGTTCAGTTTGGCTCAGTACGCAGGTGACATATGAGGGGAAGTGTTACCCACATAACTGACCTGTGCCTCCCACTTTTTTACACCCCTCTGAAGGGGTGAAGATACCAAACCGAGTCTGTTGATTGGTGACAAAAATAATTGATTCCCACATGACAGCAGCCAAAACAGCTGAGATCTACCTCAAACTACTTTACTGTGTCACACGGCTGTGACGTCACACATTTACTTAGCCTTAGCCCAGTGTTTTTATGTATTCATTTTATTTTGTTTTTATTTATTTAGTTTTTGTGTGTGTTCATCACAGCCTTATTTCAGGCATTTTTCTGAAAAGCAATTACTAAAGCCCACATACTTTCTGCCTTGGGAACCAGGCAGTGCTGAGTGCTAACTCACTTTTCTGTTTTTAGACTCTTTTTTAAAAAAAAATTATCTAAACATTTTCAATTTTACAACAAGAAAAAGAACAAGACAAGGACAAGCAGAAAAATAAAATAATCAGAAAAATATATAACTCCCTAGTGATACAATGACTAACAAAGGAATAAGAGAAAACCAAAAAAACGAAAGTAATAAAGAAAATGAAAAAATAACGTCAATATACCAATAAATGGATAAATAACAGCAGAGCTAACTGTCAGTACAGGCTGTAACATCATATACAATGCTGGCGTCTTAGGTTGTTTTTGATAGATGTGACAGAAATGGTTGCCACGTTTTATTAAAGGTTGCAAAATTCAGAGATAAATTATATCATACCCTCTTAAATTTGTGACAAATTCATCATTTCATCAAGCCAAATTCCAATAATGAGCATCTCCTCACACAGTGTTAATTTTTACTGCACTTTTAAATTTTGTTTTAGTTATAGCTTAAGCCTAAAGTATTCTTTAGTTTTAGTCATAATTTAGTCATCTAAATTATGTGAATTTTAGTCTAGTTTTAGTCGATGAAATTTCATGAAATTTTGGTAAACTGTAAATTTAGTCCACAAAAATATGAAGTGTAAAGTGTAAGGCAATTTTTATGCTACCTTGAGTTTCTCAAGTCATGTTTTACACTTGGACACATTTATTTACGCTTCTCATTAACACCAACCTGTTTTATAAAACGTGTCAAATATGATATCACCTCATTAGCACTGCTACAATGTTGAAGTTGAGTAAAAACACACTAATAGGCCAAATAGTAACGTTAGCTTCAGGCTACTCACCGTTGCATAGATGTCAGGATAGGATGACTCACCTGGAGATGCTGCTTGAAGTTTGTTTTGTTTTTACCGGTCATGGTCACGCCACACGGTTTACACAACAACTTGTTCTCCATGCAATGCATCCATCTGGAAACTCTCTTTTTCTCCTCGGCGTCAGCATGGTTCTTGCCGCCGAACATGAGACGTGTGCATACGAACACCAAATCCAACCGCCTTCCGCTTGAAGAGATTAGCTCTGATTGAATCTCTCCCTCCACCACACAGCTAAAGCAGTTGAGGTTCGTCCATGTACACTTGTTTTTATTAGATACTGTCTTGTTTTCACCAGGGAAAAAAAGGTTGTTGACGAAAACTATGACGAAAGTAATTAGTGAACAAAATTAGCACAGTGGTAGCAGAGGAGATTTGTGTATGCAAGTGGCAGTGAGGCCAACAGCAGGATGAGATACCCACCTCAGAGTCCAGATTTTGGTGATGGTGAAGCAGGGCACAGGATTAGATATGGGTCAGACTTTGAGCAGCTTGTCCTGGACACAGATTAGATGGATTTTAGGTGCGGATGAAGGATGAGATGAGGAGTTGACTGCTGTGGAACTGAAACTGGACATTGATGATATCATTGGAAGCGCTTGGGGTAGAGGAGGGTTGCCGAGATAACAAAATATTGATTGTGGAGGAGAGGAGACCAAATTTAAAATATGACAGCAAGACAATTGTGGTTAAATCTGGTTGGTTTGGTGCTTAAGTGAGTATATGCCCCTATCAGCTGATGCTTTGTGTTCCAAAATTATAAGACATTAGCTTAATGGACTAAATGTTGATTTTTTTTTTCAAACACAGAGCTTGTTTTTTGCTCAAGTGAATGTTACATCAAGAATTGTCCACTACTGTACATGATTGTTTGGCTAAAAACTGTAAAAATCAACATATACTGTGTCAGGCCTGCAGCATTAAAGAACAAACTACATAATCAAGCTGAAGAAAATGTATGATGATGGACAATGTCTTTTCTCTCAAAAAAAAGAGCAAGAGGAGAGACTATGAAAGCTGCTACAGGGCATTAATTTCCCCTCACGAGTTCAACAGAGGATTATTGTGTCTTTTTTATGGAGAGTAAACACTGCAAACCAAATATCAAACATAACCACCTGCTCCAAGTCATTAATCATGTTGTCAAAGCTGTTTATTTTTTTACTATCTGGACCACAAAGAGTGTTACCTGAGCTTAAAGTGGACCACTGTTTCAGTCCTCCAGGATTGTAAAAGTGCAGATCCTGCATTCATCCTTCAACTGAAAAAATGTTCAAGAAATTGTGTTAATCTTAATATTTTATCTCACACAATGTTTAACCATGTCCAAATATAAGAGTGGTTGTAGTTCCACAGATGTATAATCCAGTCCTGAGCTGCTGTCTCATCTACATCGATATCTTTTTGCCCTCATGTTTCTTTATCTATGCTTTTACTGGAATCCAGTTTTACTGGTAGTGTCACTGGCTGCATCCAGTGGTGCTTGTAATTTAAAGGAGAAGGTTGCTGGATCATCTCCCAGTTGAGCAAGGCTTTTCTTAAGCTATCTCAAGTGTTATTCTCCTCGAGGTTCTCTAGTTTCCTTACAGGCTCCAAATCACAGAATCAATGGGTCTAAACTAGACATGGGAATCATCGGGTGGTTCTCAGTACAATATGATCCACTATACATGGTCCACAATATTGATATAATCATGATACGGGGTACTGAGATAATCCATATGTTGCAAGAAATCAAAGATGTATCTGACAGAAACAATGTTAATGTTTGCAATTGTTCAGTTAACAATATTACACAACAGTGAGAGCAAATTAGTGTCGAAAACATGCTTTGCACAATCAATTCATAAAGTAAACACAAAATGTATTTTACATACATATTAAAATCATGTTTGTGGACTTGTGAACATAGCACCATATTCTCAATATTGATACCAGCTTATCAATAGTTGTTTCGTGCTAGAAGGATGATGATATAACTGAATTTGGATGTTTTATCTCCCTTCTACTCTGAATTTTTCTTTATTTATATGTGTATGTATAGTTGTTGATCCTCTTTATGACAGCCCTGTGATTGGCTACCAACCAGTTAAGGGTATACCCTGCCTCTCACTCAATGTAAGTTATTAAAGGCTGTCCCTAAAAGGAAATATAATGGATAGATGGTGTTGTTGTTTTTATTTTCCTCTTGTTTCTCAATTTCACTTCCCTCTGGATTATTTTTAATCCATTAAAACTTTTTTTCTTCCTGTGCAATTAAAATATGCCAGATGATAATAGTAAACAAACCAAAGGCAAAGCTTTCAGGATGGCATCTGTCAACCAATGCAAAGCAAGCGCTCTTCTTCACATTCATTTAAAAACTTGAGCTTTTTTTAAGGGACCCATCACGACAAGTTCCTGATTTACTTACAAAATGATATACAAACCCCAATTCCATTGAAGTTGGCAGATTTTATGTAAACTGATTTACAAATCCTTTTCAAGATTCACATTTTCAATGTTCAAACTGCTAAACTACATTGATTTTTGTAAATATGCATTCATGTTGAGGTTGATGCCGGCAACATGTTGCAAAAAATGCAACATGAGCAACAATAATTGAGACATGCTCAACACCGTCAACACCCATTAGGGACATGCGAATTGTAAACAGATGAGTGTCGTGATTGGATATAAAAGAAGCATCTCCAAAAGAGTCAGTCCTTCACAAGCAGGGATGGGGCGAGGTTCTCCTCTTCATGAACAACTGCATGAGCAAATAGCCCAACAGTATAAAAATAACATTTCATATTATGCACTTACAAGGAATTTAAGTCAAATCCTTGTAGAGAGTTGTTAAAAGCAAAGGGTATATAGCACAGTGGTAAAAATGCCTTTATTCCACTTTTTTTGGAACATGTTGCAGGAATCAAAATAAAACATAAAAACTCTCCCAAAAAAACAATAACTATCAGTTTGTACATTAAATACCTTATGTTTGTAGCATATTCAGTTTTGTAAGTACAAAATTATTTGCATACTATTGTCTTTTTATTACCTCCGCCAAGGAGGTTATGTTATTGCAGGTGTCTATTTGTTTGTTTCTCTGTTCGCAACATAACTCAAAAAGTTATGGATGGATTTCAATGAAATTTTCAGAAAATGAAACAAATGATTCGATTTTTGGAGTGATCTGGCTCAGCATTAAACTGCCATGACGAAAAATGCAATTTTCGAGAATAACTACTGAACTAAAATAGATATCATTATGAATCCAACTGCTTATGGTATGCTTTCATGGTCAATGAATCTAAATATTTGGATGAAATAAAGGTAGGACTAATATTTCCAGTAAAGATCACAAATTGGTGGGGACTGTGGCGCTGGCGGAAGTCTGTGCTCTATGAGTGCTTTCCTAGCTTATCTGTGTTTTACACAATGTCCCAACTTGATTGGAATGGTAGTTTCTAAACTCCACAGTACTCTTTTCATTTAAAAAAAAATCTAAAATGTTCTTTAAAAGGATAATTTCAAGAATAAATTTCCCTAAAGTTAATATGGACAGAAGCCCAGTCCACTTGAGGTTTAGTGTTCAGCTATGCATCACTTTATAAGAGGAATCCTGTATTTATGTTTCAACATATATGGAGTTCATACATGATGCATTGCAGGTTTTCTTGTGTAATATTGATGTGCATTATGGAAGTCTGCTGCAGGAAGGACTAAGGCCTGTATGTACAGAGACCATCACCATAGGAGCAGGGAGGGAGCAGCGGTCATTAAACCAGCTTTTGTGTGTGCGCTGATGTGGCATGTTTCCCTCATCAAATCAACCTGTGGTTTCTGCTTTTGTTGGCGCCGTCTCTCGGCACCTCAGCGCGTTGAGCCGGCAGCGTGTGAGCAGGAAGTGTTTCAGGCTTCACTAATTAAGCCATGGCTTTCATAAAGACGCTGCTTTCTTTTCAATCTCATCGAATCCCCCTGTCATATCCTGCACACACATCCTGCTCTGCCGCCTCTCCAATAACCTCTGCCACTCACTTAAAAATAACAAGCCACACCTACCTTTAATATCAGCAACGTGCCATGTATTTGACCCGCGCTGTAGTTCATTCTGAGGGGCTTGTCAGTGTGCGTTTGTCTCGTTTAACAAGCTAAGAGCAGAGCTGATTCTCTGCAGAGCCTGTCTGACTGATCAAAGCTGCAGCAGAAAAAAGAGGTGTAATCAGAGCGAGCTTTAGGCTGTTGTTCTGCTGTATGCTCTTGTTTTTGGAGATTAATTTCTCATGGTAGAAACATATCCTGTGGTGTTGTTTCTGCTTGATTCTAGACCATTGTTGTGCAGATTGTAGAAAGAAGAGGAGGAGAAAAGATGACACACTGCTTGAACTCTGAGTTGAAATCAAGATGTCACAGGCAGCATTGATTATAAAGATGGACGATGCATCTTTGACTACCCCTGTTACACAAGAATGATGCTGAAATATAAGACATATATAAGACAAGATTTGGGCTGGTGAGCAGGGGATGCTTTTTTGGTTATCAATTCCATCCACTTTTTTTTGCAATTGCAGGACATCCCACTTTCATCGGAGGCAGACAGCAGAAAAGATGATAAAAAAGTCAAAATCAAGTTAGACGGGGTGCAGAAGTGGTCAAAAATGTGTCTTAATTTTCAACTAAAAGACATGCACTGCCCAAGAGAGAGTATTGGATTGATAAGCGAAACATTAAAGGTGTTGGTATCAATAAAACACAATTTCCCATCTTTAATCCTGGTGGAAGGCAACTTCAGCAGAAGTTGTTGTTTCGCTTTGAGGCGGACCCTCAGTGGTTATATAAGTTTTTATTTTTGTTTAAGCATTTTATTAATGCTTATGTGACAAGAGAAAGGTATGAGCCTGTTAACAGCACCAAACATGATTTTTTAACAATACGGTACCCCAACCCACACCAAAGGAAGATAAAAAAAAAAAGTTTTAGATGTTTTATCACTCTTATGTCAGGAATAATAATCACAAATACACTAGGGCACATTATGAGGAGGAAACCTGACAATCAAAAAGTTTAAAATGCTCTGCTCAGCTGAAAAGAGTCTTGCTGGTCCAGGTAATTAGATATAGTTCAGCGTCCAACAGCATTGTTGATGTTAATCCAGTGGCAGTACAGGAAGGTTCCAAAGGTATGTCAGAAACAGTTGCCACAGTTACTTGTCCCCCCCTTGAGAGTATATTGGATTGTTTCAAGCTATAAAAAGTACATAACATCACTAAGCCATGTAGAGTGGAGAAGGAGATACTGTATATAAGTGCTTATGACAGGGGTGCTGTCAGGTAATTTGGTACCCATTACAAAATATCTTTTCGAATCCCACCCAAACCAAGCATCTGTCAATCGAATAAGGGAATAAATGTTGTTTTTTATATGGACAGCTCATATTCTTTACAGCATGTTGTTCTTTTTAAGAACCTGAAACCAGCTTGACCTTTTAAAGTGTTTCCCAAGTGCATCTTGGAAAGAGCCCATAGAAGGTGCTCGGGGAGGCAGAACCTCTCAAAAACAAATCCAGCAGGTGATCGAACGGTCGTTCCATCAGTCACATTCTGTCAAATAAATTAAAGGGGAGATTTATTAAAGTGTAGGGGTGGGAATTGATACAATTTTATGATACCAATGCTATTATCAATTCTGCTAATCAATGCAATTCTTTAACAATTCCCTTATTGATTCCTGCAGATTTTCCATGTGGGCAAATGTTTGTCCGTAGATTTCAGTGGCAACAATGTAAAACACATGTCACAGCATTAGGGGTGTATTGGTACACAAAAATCTGTATGTACCTTGGTTTTGGGGTCACACAAAACCATTTGCTTGTTTAACACGCTTATTTGACCAAAAAAAATGTAATCATACAAACTGAAAACCAAAATATATTCAATGTGCTGCTTGGTAAAACTAATAAGTTAAATAAAATAAACAACAAATGTTTGAAATTAGAAATAAGGAGTTTCTTTATAATTTCCCGTCTTAAATGTGGATGACTGGGTACTTTATACCGGGGCCTTTAGCATCTGTACCATGTGCTTAAAAACAGCATTTTCCACAACTGAATATGGTCTTAGATCCTATGCTATAAAAATGCAGATGGATGCTGTTATTGCTTTGGCCCGATCTGAATTGTCTGGAAGAGGCTGCTTGAATGCAGACGGCAGTTGAATTTGCACTACAGTGTTTTTTTCCCTTACTTTACACCAGGTAAGCTGGCATGTTTGACGTGCCAGCTTACCTGGCAGTACCCAACCTCAGTTGAACAGTATCTGCACACCGCCACCATCCACCTGTCTTTCTCCATTGTAATATTTCACCAGGAAGCCAAAGTGTTTCCAAACTGGAGATTTCAGCGACGGGGAAGAGTCCTTAGCTCCGACTGGTCACTAGCAGTAGCCATTATGCACAATTCAGACACAAGCTCCTGTGGTTACAGAAGCTCTTTGATATTCGTCTTCTGATTGGCTTGCTGTGAGACGTCACGTCCACATGACATGCACATGATCGCAACAGCACGAATCACTGACCACTTTCCTCATGAATGTTAAAAAGCCTTCCCTGACAATGCCAATTGCAGATGAAACTTACTGTACTCGCTGGAGTACGGCACTGTACCGAACCGAACTTCCCTTTCGAGCGGTTCGGCGCGGATACATGTACTGTTACACCCCTACACAGCATAGATAACTGCTTCTGCAAGTTGCTGATGTTTCCACTCTCTTAAGGTTGTGCAGTAGGCACCTGTTGTAAAAAAAATCAAGCCACAATTCTGACGCTTCTGAACCCATCAGTGGAAGGAATTTATTAGCAAAAGGCTCATAATATCAGTTCTTTGATGGAGCTGTTAATGATTCTCAACTGGAATTGGTTTTTGATTCCCATCCCTATTTAAGTGTCCCAGCCATTGTTGTATTTTTCTGTGTGTTGCCCTTGTTTTGACATGCCTATGGCAGAAGTTTATATTTCTTGCATGTATACTCCACACTGATCCTTTGTTTGTTCACTGATTGGTCTACTGAAATACCAATCGTTGCATTCTCTCAGAAACTGTTCCTATTTACAGACAATATTTACATGCAAATGCTCATACATATTGGACATATGTCTTCCATGTATTGGCTGTATTAAAGGATGAATTTATGAATGCACCATAATAATTTTCTGTATTACCCCTGACTTAACCTTGCACAGCAGCTGGATCTGTTGTCTGTTTTCAAGACGATCCATCTCGACATGCTTCAAACTACAAAACAGTGTTCTTTTAGATCAGGAAGAGATGGGAGCTACAAGCAAGACAACGGCAGAAGTGACAGCTCATACATAGATTAGCATAGATGCTAACAGACCACATTTCTTTATTTATTACATGAGAAGAAAACAAAACACTGAAACATTGTTTGATAGAAAGGATATTTTGCTCCACTACTGACATGTTTTGCCAAAAGTTTGTTTCACAAGGTGGTATTTTACACCATGGCTGTAATAAAGGCAGAATTGATGAATGTACCAAATGCTTTTCAATAATATTCCTGAATGGCTTTAAAAAATACATTAAAAATACATGTGGTGTTTATTAGAAAATGTTGTTTGGAGATAGCTGGCGATCCCGTGCTGTTGGTAGGATTATGATGTCGTGCTCCTTCACTCACAAATGTTTTCAGACAGTCTGTAACTAAAGCACATTATGTTATTTATATTTCTACTGAATTATCTGTACAGCTGGTGGAAAGAGGTGAGGAAGAGAGGGTGATGCTCAGCTTGAACCATGATCTAAACCCATGATGTCATTTTAAACTGAGTATTTTAGTCTTTTAGTTACCATCGCTTTATGTCTGAGTCATCTTCTAAAATGTTTAACAAACAGGAAATGATCACCACCAGAGAGAGGCTGTAAAAAAACAGCTCCCTTTAGTTAACAATAAATCAGGCATGTTCGCTGATGCACAATCTGCCCTCTCCCTGCGTGTGCGATGTTGTATCATCGGTGAGGGCGGCCATTACTCCCTGTTTGGATGCACTGACCTGCTTTTAATGTGGAGGGTATCCTCCTGCTGTAGAAGTATTCTCCAGGTGAAACTCGAGAGCAGCCTCTGAGAGGGAAACACAGGAAGAAAGGAGGAGGGTGGAGAGGAGAGTAGGAAAATGTTGACATGCCTCAGGGTGGATTTAGCTCTGCGTTATGTTATTTACTGCAGACTGCATCTCTGCAGCTGCATTGATGATCTGACGCTGCTACAGGAGGAGGAGGCATGTGGTCACCTTACAGATACTATCACATCATTTACTCAGCATCCGCCTCACAGACGCTGTCCTTTCCCCCAGTGGAATGTAATAGAGCTCATTTACTCTGGAGCAGTAGGTGCAGTGTGTCTGGAGTATTATCTGTGTTTTTTTTTGCTTCAGTTCATTTGTCTGATGTCTTCAGATGCTTTTAGTGGTTTTAGTTTTACTCACAAAACAAAACAAAACTGACATCGGCACAGCAAGAAAATATTTCATCTAAATTAATCCAAATGTTGACATTGTGTTCAACATTTTATGCTAATAATGCTACGTGCTCCTATTTCTCTTGATTTTGAAATATAAATGCTCTAATTTGTGATCAGATAGATAGATGGATGAATTGATTTAACTGATTGATAACAAGTTTATATAAATATGTAATAAAAGTTTAAATTTAAAATGATAGAAATATAGTAATAATTTCAAACAGTGAAGAAACCAAAAAGAAAACTACCATTAGGATAACTGTTATAAGTCTGGAAAGAAGAGGAAAAGAGGATCATTTTTTTAAAAAAGCTAAATAAAATAAATAAATATATACAAAAGATACTTTACAGAAGAGTAGGTTGATGCCTTAAGTGCATTTTTTCAATAGAGGAACCCACAGGAATATTATCCATTTATTCAGTTTCATACAAGCTAAACTATCAGCTCCACGTCCAGCACATTTAGAAATGTTCATTTATAACTCTTATATATGGTCACATTCTTGATAACAGTCCATTTAAATATCACAACAGTTGCCATAACAGATATGGATGCCTTTGTGCATCAAGGTGTGCCTCATATTTTACACTCTACATACTAATTATTTTGTGTTCAGAAAAAACGAGATCCTTCCTCAAACCCATGTGGATGTACAGTATGTCACTTTTGTCAACAACACTCGGCTTCACAAATTAAATATGCTCATAAATATATAAATATACTCAGCATGCTGACAGATGGCAGCATCTAATTATTTCCGAAGGAGAAACAAAAATATTTTCTTGTGGTCCATCAGCAGATTTTAAGTGGTCTTTATATACAGTCATGGAAAAAATTATTAGACCACCCTTGTTTTCTTCAATTTCTTGTTCATTCTAATATCTGGTACCACTAAACGTATAATACAATGAACACAACAAAAAATGCAGCTGGTCACATAATACTTTATGTCCTATTTGACATTCTTAAGCTTAATTGATTCCCAGGGTATATAAGAGGCCATTTCATGTCACAAGCAGCACTGCACATGCAAAGGCCTAGAGTGGTTTCCTGCTTACATTCAAGCCGTAGCACAACTCAGAAGTTGTCAGCTCTCACATAATGCCTAAAACAAAAGAATTATGTGAAGCCACAAAGGCAGCCATCTTGGCACTGCTGGAAATTGACATGAGTGAGAGACAGGTAGCGAAAAAACTGAAGATCTCCAAGACAGCCGTTCATTACAACAAAAAAAAGCAAGCTGAACATGGCACTACCAAATTGCTACCTGGCCGTGGCAGGAAACGTCTTTCTACCCCACGAGATGACCGTGCACTCATCCGTTCCTGTGTCAGGAATCGTCGCCAGACCTCCAGGGACCTTAAAAATGAGTGGGCACTGTCGAGAAATGTGACTTGTTCAGCAAGGACAGTTGAAACCGACTTGTTGAAGCTGGTTTGAAGTCACACAGAGCACGCAAGAAGCCCTTCATCAATGAAAGGCAGAGGAAGGCCCGGTTACTCTTTGCTCGAGACCACAAGGATTGGACTGTTGATGATTGGGCTAAGGTTCTCTTCAGTGATGAATCGAATTTTGAATTGATGCCCACTCCAGCCAACTTACTGGTTAGGAGGAAGCCTGGAGAAGCTTACAACCCAGACTGTCTTGCCCCTACAGTAAAACATGGGGGTGGATCAGTCATGATCTGGGGTTGTTTCAGTCTGAGTGGAACAGGGCAAATGCAATTGTGTGAAGGCTGAATGAACCAGGTCATGTACAGGACTACCCTTGAAAACAGTCTTCTTCCATCAGCTGGAAAACTCTTTCCTGCCTCGAATGACTGGATTTTCCAACAAGACAATGCCCCTTGCCACACGGCAAGGTCAGTTAAAGCCTGGATGGAGAACCACAACATGATTGATTACCATGCCTTGGCCTGCTCAATCACCAGATCTTAATCCAATTGAAAACCTGTAGAAAATCATCAAACTCAAAATGGAGAACCACAAGCCCAAAAACAAAGAAAATTTGTTTGAATTTGTCCAACAGGAATGGGCTGCTGTGACAGCAGAACAATGTCAGAAGCTGGTGGAGAGCATGCCAAGACGCATGGCTGCAGTCATCAAAAACAATGGTTATGCAATCAAGTATTAACTCTTGTGTGTATCATGTGTTTAAAGCAAACAGAAAAGAAAACATGGAATGCTTAAAAGTAGTGTTTTTGGCGGTACAATGCCATAGCTATTGATGTAAGAATTTAAGTAATTTTGGTTATTATCAAGAAAACCATGGAAAATGAATAGTTCTTAGTTCTTAAATTAAACTCTCATGAGCTATTTTTGTTGTTATCATTATAATTGTCCAAACAAATGTACCTTTAGTTGAGCCAGGCATTAAAATTAACAAGAAATTGAAGAAAACAAGGGTGGTCTAATAATTTTTTCCATGACTGTATATATAAGTATAACAATATTATTACTATATAACATTTTGCTGTCACATGTAAGGTAATCCTTTGTCAATGCCTGGGGAGAAATTAAATGGGTCCCTGGCCATTTTCACTGTTAGGAGTTTGTTAGCAAACATCTTTTATTAAACACAATATGGCTTCAATATTTGAAAGCTGGTTGATATCAGATGTGGTTTACTGTTTCAAATTAAATGCTAAAACCTTGTATGCATATATCCTAAATCCCATGTACTTTCAGCCTTGGGGACTGTGAAGTGCTAAATGCTAACTCACTTCTGCTTTTGAACTCATTCCTGCACCACTCTGTTCACAAGTTTCGACAGCAGCAATAAAACAGCAAGAAAATACAATAAATGCACAGGTAATTACAGATTTTTTTTTTTTACTGTTTTTGATGTATTTTTGAACAAATACATTACCATATAAAACAAATCATAAAGGCATGATACAAAAATATAGCCATTTAAATAATTTGAAAAGAAAAAACAACTAAATAATTAGAAAAATTATTATTTCAAATAACTAAATCAAATTCAGCAATACTTTATTAATCCCAAAGGGAATTTTGGTAGTTTCAGTTTCCTTTATACATAGTATAGCAGTAGGAATACCAAATAAAGACATTAAATGGATGATAGAAATTAAAATAGATAAGCGTATAACAACATTAAGTAAAAAATGAAGGAAGCAGTTGCAGTTTGCAGACTCTTTAAGCTACATCAACTTTCTTTTGAAGGACAATTAATAAAATAAGTAAAATAAGTCTGTAGACACAGCCAAGAAATTTGAGCTATAAACATGACCAATATTTACAATATGAATATAAACGGACAGCATTGTTTTACAGTAGACCACATTTGACTGGGTATTGCACTGGTTATCAAATTTGTTTCCGAACAAATATTAACAAAGTACAACTAAGTATTAACATAATAACAATGAATAGAAGAGAGAAAAATAAATAAATATATACAATGTCACTCACTCCTTAATGTCCAGTCAAATGAATTAAAGTGACATTTTGTGCCCCAAGTGACTGTGAAATTATATAAAAGGACAAATTAATAGTGATGATTTATTTGCCATGTATTAATTAATAATACATTTTGTAAAGAATGCGAAGAGACAATGGAGTAGCAGTATATAACACAAAACAAGGGACTAATACAATGTGATATATGTTTTTTTATTCTTTTACAGCTCATGGCAGAAGTGTATTCTGTGATTTTGATAAGTACTTTTTTTGCAGCACTATCAAGACATCCATGAATATCATTGCTGAGTCGTAGTTTAAAACTCTGAGAGACTGTATAAGAGCAGTCTGGGAGCACTTACTTTATACCATCACATTATTGAATCCACACGTCTTCCTGGAGGCATGAGTGAAAATAAATGTGATAAACTTTGGCTCCCTTGAGTCTCTTGCTGATCTGGACGTCCCTGCAGCCTTGCACACAGATAAGACCATTATTATGGGCGACCTACAGCAGCGGGTTAGATCATCAGTATGCACCACATGCCAGAGCAGGGCTGCCTCACTGACAGCGAGCTGCTATGCTGTCTGAGACGAGGCCTTCTGATGTAATGTAAGAGGGAGGAGGAGGAGGAGGAGGAGGGGGCCCTGACACAAGGTCCATGGAGTGATGGTTTGAGGGGGCTTTCGGCTCTGCTGAGACCCTAATTACACAGCATGAGACATCCCTGGAGACAGATGAGGAGAGCTTGAGTCGAGGGTGGCAGGGGTGGCACTGGCTGGGATTTTTTGCTCTCAAGAAGCGTCATGTCTCTGCCAGAACTAAATTTGGTAGCTTTACTTTCTTTATTTGCTTCAAGCCATGCAAAGGTTAAGAAATACAACAAAAACTAGCCTGAGCCATTTTTATTAGTCGACCGCACCTCTACGACCGCTTCTAAACCACTGCAGGGAAGTGATGTCTGTGGGTTTTTGTTGGCGCCACTGCAAGTATCTTGATCTTAAATCTCTCTATGCTGCTTCTTTTATGGTTCTCTTTTTTGTGTTTTTCTCTACACCTGATACCCAGCTCCTCTCAAGTCCTGTTAAATCTGTTTTTGTGTTCTTTACAGTCGGCCTCAATTTGAATATTTTTTTTACCAGAAAATGACAACAGCTGCCATGTCTCTGTCTGACTAGCTCCTTTTTCCAGCAGTTCTTTGAAATTTTTTGAGTACTAGTCATTGCCAGCGTAGTCTGCAAATACAGATGGAGTTTCAGCAAAGGGCCGGGCCATAAGAACTAAAAATAGTATCTTTTTAAGGTGGCAAACTTCAGGGCTGAAAAAGGAGGCCCATGCAAAAGTGCAAAAGCTGTAGTTTTTGAGTGTTGTTGAATCTTCCTGCTTCAACACCCTGTAGGTGTTATGATTGTGTGCAAGAAATTGCAGTTTTGCATACTGTATAAACATCCTTTACAGCCTGGTTCGAAAAACGGGCTTCAGTTTAAATATATAATACATCTGTCTTCTCTCACTACACAGAGATTTCACATTTATTTTATATTATTTGCATTTTTTTTTTGTTTATTTGGGGCATTTTTGCCTTTATATGATAGAGAGAGGCAGTGCATATTCTTGTGAAATAGGTGTGAGAGAGCAAGGGATGACATTTGGCAAATGGCCTGTGGAACTGAATCAAACCATGGCCAGCCAAAATACACATCACCAGTCCAAAAAGAAAGAAAAAGGATCACGCACTCTAATATTCGGTTGGACTGCCTTTAGCTTTGATTACAGCACACATTCGCTGTGGCATTGTTTCAATAATCTTCTGCAATGTCACAAGATTTATTTTCATCCAGTGTTGCTTTAATTTTTCATCAAGATCTTGTATTGATGATGATTATGAGAGAGTCTGACCACTGCGCAAAGCCTTCTCCAGCACATCCGAAAGATTGTCAATGGGGTAAAGGTCTGGACTCTGTGGTGGCCAATCCATGTGTGAAAATGATGTCCCATGCTCCCTGAACCACTCTTTCACAATTTGAGCCCCATGAATCCTGGCATTGTCATCTTGGAATAGGCCTGTGCCATGAGGGAAGAAAAATCCACCACTGATGGAATAACCTGGTAATTCAGTATATTCTAGTTGTCAGCTGAGCTCATTCTTTGGACCATAATGTTGCTGAACCTCGACCTGACCAACTGCAGCAGCCCCAGATCATAGCACTGCCCCCACAGGCTTGGACAGCAGGCACCAGGCATGATGGGTGCATCACTTCACCTGCCTCTCTTCTTACCCTGATGCTCCCATCACTCTTAAACAGGGTTAATCTGGACTCATCAGACCACATGACCTTCTTCCAGTCCTCCACAGTCCAATCTTTATGCCCCATAGCAAACTGAAGCCTTTTTTTCTGGTTAGCCTTACTGATTAGTGGTTTTCTTAAGGCTACACAGCTGCTCGGGCCCAATCCCTTGAGTTCCCTTCATATTGTGTGTGTGGAAATGCTCTTACTTTCCCAATTAAACACACCTCTTTTTCAATTAACATGACGTGCAGTAGCCTAGCTGCAATTTTTGCTCATTAAAGAAAGAATTATTCATGCAATATGGTTTTTGGGGACATATTTTGAGGCTGTGCTATCAAACTGTATTCAGATAATTCAAATTCATATGATAATAGCAATGTTTCCTTATGAAAATCATCCATATGTATGAAGCATAGAGCCCAATCGTGCTATAGCCACAGGTACTGATGAAGTCTGAGTTTTTTTGACATGGCATTGTTCGAAAATGTGGTGTATTGCTAACCTTAGACTGATGGTTGTTAGACCAAATAGTCCATGACGTCCCCTGCAGGAGCTGCTTATCAGCATAACCATCCATAAAAACACTCCAAAAATCAGTGAACTGAGTTTGAGGGTTCAGTCGGTTCCAGCTGAAAAATCAGGCCATTAGACTCAGATATTACAGCAGTTCTCCTCTTTAATGTCACTCTGTCTGAGAAAAAAGCTATTAAAGTAAGCTTTTCGTATCAAGCAGATGGAGCATTTATAAAATGATGACGAGGGAAAAACATTTTCTTGCCTTTTATCATTCTTATAAGGAGCCTACATCAGAGGCTGCTTTACTCACATTGTAAGAGTCGAAATAGAGGGTATCATAGATGCACATTTAAATGTAATTTTTATATTAATAAGGATTTTTCAATACCACAGCTTATTGAGAAAATGTATGGAATGGTCATTGGTAATATGTCCATGCTGTAAAGGAAAATCAATTTCAGTGTCCGTCTGAAGAAGTTCATTTCAGCATGTTAGTCAGAGAGTAATGGTGCAAAGTATTTTCAGGTTGGACTAACACCACAGAAAACCTTCTTCATGGAGTCAGACACTGGGGCGATGGTGGTGAAGGAGGATACAGAGTTCTTTTCTATTTGACACTGTGATTCTGTGATAGCCAAAGAGTCCACTGGTTCCATTTTGATTGCTTAAATCACTATGACCAGTTTGCTGAATGCAATTTTAGTTTGTGTTTAGTCAGATTTTACATTATCTGTCTGAAAACATCCCTTAGATTGGCTGGGCAGGATGTGAGGAGGGCATTTTAAGTTTGGCAGCAATGAGATGATAAGTTCATAACTGTCCCTTGTCCTGGTGTGTCTGACTATTTATATCATGTCTTTAGCTTCTATAAACAAGGATTTGATTTAAGTTAAATAAAAAAAATGAAAGTTTTTTTCTCCATAGAGGATCAGATGCAGCTCTTTTCTCCTTCCCTTTGGAAAAGCTCAGACCTAAGGGGGCAGAGAGGCTATTGGCCCTTTTCCACTAGCACGCCTTGGCCCTACTCTGCTCGGCCCTACTCGATTTGCAGCGTGTTTCCACGGGCCTGGTACCTCCTAAAACAACTTAGTTTTAGTACCTACTCCGCTCTGGTTCCAAGCGAGCAGAGTCGATACTAAAAGATGACGTCACCGACTGCCAGCTACTGATTGGTCAGACAATGTTGTCATTGATGAGTCATGAGCGCGACGACCTAGCATGCTAGCGGTAGTTACCATTGGCCTACCCTCCTACCTCTTTTCTTTGCAGCTCGATTGCTCTCGTCCTCGGCTTCATTCTGTTGTATAGCTTCCAAAACTCTCCTGTGCTTCAAGGGGTGTTTCTTCTTGCCACCTGCAGCCTTCTGCTTTTCTTTTTTACTCAGTTTGTGACAAAAAGCCACAGATTGTTGTGTCGCGCTCAAAATGACGTCACCGCAGAGCCGACTGGGGCTAATGGAAAAGCAGCACAAGGGGAGTAGAGTAGAGCCGGGTAGAGTCGAGTAGAGTAGGGCTAATGGGAAAGGGTCATATGATATTGAGCTCTGCACCGATTGACTGGTCAAATGATGTCTGTTAGCAGGGGTTACAGGCCGTGAAGCGGACTTTCAAAACTGTCATGGTGTCTGCCTGTGAAAAGCAGAAAACACACATGTAGGTGGAGGCTGCATAGCTATGACATCATAAACCCCAAGTAGAAGACAAAGAATTTAAGGGACATTTCTTAATGATATAGCACATTTGATGTAAACTGAAAGCGTAGTAAAAGGTGTTGTGATCTTATGCTTCCCAAGTCCCTTCTTTCGACATTTAAAGGAAACAAAATAGATTTTGCAGGACACGACCATTAAGGTCATACCAAAACTTGATGGTTTAGAACTGAAAGGCTAAACGCTCATAATCAGAAAATTCAGGCACTTTTCCTGCCTGAAGTTTCTCTTCACTTCAGTCAGTTGTATTGTTTTTGATGTCATAGACGTGGTTCTCGTTGTTGCGTGAACAAGATAAACAGTTTTAATTGCAGTCTGGTCTGGCTGTCTATTTACTGTGACATGGCTAAGGCATTTGCTAACATTGCCTGTAACCCGGGGTAAAGGTGCATCAGTCAGGTCATGTCAGGATCAAGCTTCTTAGCAGCTCAGTAATAGACTGATCTCCTTTAACACACATATTGGCCTTTCTATATCACACTCTTACTTTCCAGCAGGGTACATTTTAGTCTTTGGAAGAGCAGAGGGTGTATGTAATAAGATTTCTGATCAATTCCACCTTCTAAAAAACTTCTCCTGTCTTATCAGGTTACAAAGCACTCCTCAAGTGTCTGTCAGGAAGATTCAACAGCAGAGAGCTGATCGGCATCATGGGGCCTTCAGGAGCCGGGAAGTCCACTCTCATGAATATTCTGGCAGGGTACAGGTGAGACTGAGGATTTTATGTGGTTGCGCTGATCATAACCTCTTATATTAAATTATTTCAGTGCTTCAGGAAAAGTCTGATGTGGTATTCTTTTCTGTGGGGAAACAGGGAGACGGGCATGAAGGGTCAGATTATTGTGAATGGACGACCGAGGGACCTGCGGACATTCAGGAAGATGTCCTGCTACATCATGCAGGATGACATGCTGCTGCCACACCTCACAGCGAGGGAGGCCATGATGGTGAGGTCATCTTTCAGAAAAAGAAACTAGGAATGTGTCATCATGCACTGTGATGAATGCTTTTATGCTCACTTCTGTCTTTTAGGTTTCTGCCAATCTGAAACTGAATGAGAGCATGCAGGTTAAGAAGGAACTCGTAAGTCTGAATTTATTTACCACATTCAATCAAGCCCAATTATTTTGTTTTTATAACATTTTAAAACTGTGCTTGCAGCCCATTTTAAAGACCCTTGTATGACCTGCATAACAAGTGAAGTCGCACCATCAGCTGGAGGCAAGACAAAGCAAAACTGAAGTCCCCATCACAGACAATCAGCACAAGCCCTCATGTCAAAACAGTCTAGGACTAACTTTAGATCCGCCTAACAGACAAAGATGCTGAGCTGAGGCGTGTCTTAAGGCTGTCTGTTCAATGTCACGGCACAATCCTTGACCTATGCCAATCATACCCCTGACTATTCACTAGGCGGGATAATAAAAAAATCCCTGTGTACAATGGGCCATACTGTAGACAAGTTTATGTTAGCTATAAATCTCTTTTTATACCATTTAGTTGAATGTGACTCCCAGTGTTTTCTGCAGCTGCACACTTGAGGAACTGCAAAGGAGTCCAGGGCAGCGAAGGAGTCTGAAAAATGTCGTCCAGTTTTGTAGTTGGGCCCCAGAGTGTAAGGGGGGTAATAGTAACTAGGCAATGATAGCACAGTAATTGACCTTGCTTGTCTAAAGCAACCAAATTATCTCAGGAAAGCTAAAAAGAAGACCAAAACAAAATGCCAGCACAAATTGGCAAATTTGTCTCATAGATTGTTTTGCCTCAGTGAAGCCGAGAACCCACTTATAAAGTCACACTGTTGGCAAACATTAAAAGGATTCATTAACAGTTTGACATTTATACATAATGGAGATATGCACAGAATAAATGAGCCACAATAACAACAACAAGGGCTGTGGAGGGAGCAGAACAAGACACTATAATACTGCAACATGTAACATAAATGCAGAACATTCTGTGCAGACAATTCCTCATAATGAATTATTCATTTCTTTGTCTTAAGGTCCAGCTGTTATGTACAGGGTACACAAGTCTTACATTAAAACTGCAATAGAATAAGTTTCTACAAACAGGCGACAAAAATGTGTTCCCTTCCAATGATTTTCATGCTTCTGTTTTTCTGTTAAGTTTTAGTTTTATTGCTGATATTTTAGGACAGTAATGCATACAAAATGTTATTAATGGATACAAAATGTTATTAAGGGATGGGCCTGAGAAAATCTGGATGGGTTCATTTTTTTATTATTTTCTTTTGATTTAACTCTTTTCTCATTTAGTGAATCACCACATGTTCAATATGTTGTTCTGTATACCTTTACTATCTTATCAAAATGTAAAAATGTTTAATTACTCCCTGCCTAATCTGTTGCAGTCCAATAAAAAAGCGATATTTTGTCATCTAAACTATTGTGATATACTAAGCTAGTTGCTTTTGCAAAAATGTTTGTATTTTATTGAAAAGCAAAGTTCTCCAGAAATCATTAACACCACATGAATTTCAGGGTATGACTCTAATAAGGCTAGTGGATTGGGAGCTAATCAGCTGAAAGTAAAAGTTGAAATTCAGAAACTGTTTGAAGTTCAGAGAGCCTTTTCCACCCCTGATTATTTTCCATATTTTTTGACAAGACATTATTATTTATTTTATAATAACACATCACAAAAACTATTACGATACTAGCTCTTTATTAGCAGCCAGACAATGTTACAAATACACAAAAGTATTGTATACAAAAAATAGAAATAAGGAAATAATAATAATATTACAACAACATTCATAAGAATAGTCATACTACCACTACTACTACTACTAATAATAATAATAATGATAATAATAATAATAATAATGATAATAATAATAATAATAATAATAATAATAATAATAATAATAACAATAATAATAATAATAATAATAATAATAACAATAACAATAACAATAACAATAACAATAATAATAATAATAATAAGAAGAAGAAGAAGAAGAAGAATCATACTACGACTACTACTACTACTACTACTAACTGGAAAGCACTCGGAGAGTGCAGACCTCCGCCAGCGTCACAGTCCTCTCCCATATTGTGATTTTCAGCATAAATATTAGTCCTACCTTAATTTCATATAAATATTTAGATTCTTTGACCATGAAACATACCATTAGCAATTGGATTCATCATGATATCTATTTTAGTTCAGTAGTTATTCACAAAAATCACATTTTTCTTCATGGCAGCCAGACGCTGATCCGGATCAGCACCAAAATTGAATCAGTTCTTCCTTTTTCCATGCTGAACATTTCCTGAAAATTTCATCAAAATCCATCCATAACTTTTTGAGTTGTTTTGTTCACAGACAGACAGACAAACAAACTTTCCCAAAAACAAAATCCCCTTGGCGGAGGTAATAATAATAATAATAATAATAATAATAATAATAATAATAATAATAATAATTAATTAGCTAATGGCAGTATAACTGGAAATACATAAAAAGGTAAAATAATTATAAAATAAGAAAAATAAGATAAATAACAGTGATAAAAGGGAGAAAAGGGAAGGGAATGTGAATATGGTAACAGTAACAATACTTACAATAGATAAATAAATTAAAATAAAAATGATTGTAAACACTTCCATATAAAAAAAACATGCTCAGACACATAAACGAGTGTCATTTTTGCCATTTTTTTCATAAGGTGGACGAGATCCTGACCGCTCTTGGTCTTCTTGAGTGCGCGCAGACCCGCACCAGCTGTCTCTCTGGGGGTCAGTGTAAAAGGCTCGCCATCGCCCTCGAGTTGGTCAACAATCCTCCTGTCATGTTCTTTGATGAGCCTACCAGGTGAGCTATTAACCATCTAGTTTGGATCTAAGTGACCTCAGCATGGACTCGGCTGACATTGAGCTTCTGTCTCCCTGCATTCTCTCACACACCATCCCAGTGGTCTGGACAGCGCGTCATGCTTCCAGGTCGTCTCCCTCATGAAGTCTCTGGCTCAGGGCGGACGGACAATCATCTGCACCATCCATCAGCCCAGTGCCAAGCTCTTTGAGATGTTTGATAAGGTAACGGGAGTGCTTGGCATGCCTTGCCTTCCATTAGCTGCAGCTCAGTCCAGGTTAGCTTGATTCATTTTGTCCGGTGGATGAGCAGCGCAGCAGTCGATACTCAGGCCTGTTGTTTTGTCAGTTGTTCATTTATAATTCAGGGAGTCAGTGTGTTGGAAACTATGTTGATTACTGATTTCCTGTGTCCCTGCACCAGCTCTACATCCTCAGTCAGGGTCAGTGCATATACAAGGGCACCGTTCCTTACCTCATCCCGTATCTGAAGAACCTGGGCCTCCACTGCCCCACGTACCACAATCCTGCTGACTTCAGTGAGTTCAGACCCCTGTGGTAAAATCCCATTTAAGTGTGTCTGTGCTCTTATCAGCTTGTCCTCTCTGTCTCCAGTCATTGAGGTGGCGTCTGGAGAGTACGGGGATCTGAATCCAGTGCTGTTTGAGGCGGTCCAGGGTGGTCTCTGCTCCGAGGAGGGAAAGAAGAACTCCAAAGATAAAAGTGACTCATCTTGTCCCTCTCAGTGCCACAGTGTGAGTGTCACCAGCACAGATAAGTCACTAAACCACTCCTCAGTAAAAGCATCACATCCTTCATAAAGACACAGTCTGTTAGATCAGCTGCTGGAGGCTCCCAACCCAAAAAAAACAACAGGAATGTATTTATGTTTTTAGAAAACAAAACAGCAAAGAAACATTCTCATCACATGGATGATTTTTCTATGAGGGAGAAAAGCTGATCGTTGTTGACTTCCTGTATTTGATTAATCTTACGTAAATGCTTGAATCTCATGCAGTGCAGTTTTAATTAATAAAATCTTTAATTCTGGGATGAAAAAATTGGAGTTTAGACAACAGAAAGGACAGCAGCCAGAGAAAAACAATGATCCATTACAAACCTTTGCCAAGGCATTTCTGACACTGTTTGTCTTACCTCACAATTTTAAAAAACAATTCTGGGCCAGCATCACCAAATCAAATCACTTCTTCCTTGTGCCATGGCTGAAACTCATTCACACCTGCAAAAAAATGAAATTATCCTGACTTGACCCAGCTATATGTGAATGCAAACACCTATGTTTTCACCTGGACTTTTCCTGGAACATTAGTGGATGAGCCGAGGTGCTAACGCAGCCGCATATAATCAGAGAAATTCACTGAGGGTGAGCGGGAGGGCTGTTGACGTCATACTGTGTTAAATGGGAAGGGGATACTTGACAGGGTGGATTAGAAACAGCTGCTGCTGAAGGATAAGTTTATTTGATCGTAGAGTGGGGTACACAGAGAAAGGCTGTTTTTGTCCTGACTTTCCCCCTTCCCGACCAAGGACAGTAAACGGCTGATTATCTTCTGTTTTATAAGGTTATCCCATCAGATTATTCTGTGGTCTGAAGTGTGTTAAAAGGGAATTTGTCCCAATAATCGGCTCTGAAAAACATGTCGGTGCCAGGAATCAAATTTCAAACTTTTTCAATATTTACAACAAAAATGAATTTGGGATGTGAATGTAGCCAATCAAGAAGCGGGATGACTGAGGAACAAGGAAGCAAACGTAAATAAAAACAAGTATGGCTGACCTGAAACATAAAGTTTGGTGGACCTCAGAAATGAAAGACCAGCTCACGTGTTCACGCTGTCTCCAGGATTTTTTCCACAGCCTTTTCTTTTATTTAATTGAGGAGTTTTCCAACAAAAATAGTCCCAAGACCACTATCATGCCCTCTTCTCATCATCCTCTTCCATGTTGCGTTTTTTTTTCCCAGTTGTTGCTATATTTCTTCTTTTTTGTTTTTGTTAGATCACGATTGATCACTCAAGATTTCTGTCTCGGAGGACTAGGTTCTAGATGGGACAGAATGACTATCTATGTGGTGTGCTGTTTTGAGATTATTGGAGCACATCACAAGGTGCGAGCAAAACGGTTTGTTGCCTGATTTTTTGACCTTCATGTGTAAGGCCTCTAACAGATAAAACATCTCTTCTGGTTTAGAAACCCTTGTGTGTTGACCCCGCGTTAGGAGAGTAACATAAACTCAAAGTGCGTCTTGACAGAAAGTGTTGTTTCCACTGTACATCTTTAAGTTTTGTAAAACATCTGCTAGAACATCTTGATTCAGATCACCACCAAAATCGATTATTTTGAAGCTGCCTCCTACTTTTACGTCAGTGCAGTACTCATACATATATGTGAAAACTGAAAGAGACAAGATCATAATATTAGTTTGCATTCATTTTATGCGGATATTTTAGTGAAAGTTTTGTTGTTTGGAAACCCTTGATCAAATAGGCATTTAAAGGACAATAAAAACACAGTAATGACTGTAATCCAATAAAAACACAGTTATTACCTCTGCCAAGGAGGTTTTGTTTGTTTGTGAACAGGATTATAAAAAGTTAAAAACAGACTATGATGACAATTTCAGGAAATGTTGGTGCACAATGAAGCAGACAATTGCCCAAGTCCCTCCGACTGAGTCCCAAGCAAGTCTCGAGTCATTTGATCCGAGTCTCAAGCAAGTCCCAAGTTTTTTCTGTTGAGGGCAAGTCGAGTCGAGTCACAGGTTATGACGGGTCGAGTCCCTCACCATTGTTCCCCAGTCCACCCAAAAAACACTCAGATTTTTATCTTGAGGAGAGAAACCTTATCTTCCCACACATACAACACACGTAAACCCTCTTTACTAATGATAGCTTTGCTAGCTTCATATTGACCACAGGTCGGGCTAACGCTCCTGCCATATTGACCTATGGCAGGAATGTTAGCTACCTGGCTGACGTTTGCAGGTTTCACTTACTTGGCCTCATGTGTCCTCAGGTGGCGGATAAAGTTCAATGTTGTGCCCTCTTTTTCGCTTATCAAGCGTTGCTGACGTGTCTTTGTTTTCCATCTGATTGAAATTCTTTATATGCAAAGAATATAACTTTGGGTACAGAAGACATAGCGGTTGCCAATTTGAAACCCGTGTCCTGCGCACCCTGCCCACTGATCATGACTGTAGCAGAAGCGGGTGTGTGGTAGGAACCTATGTGTGTAGTACTGTCATGTGTGGGACAATATTAGGTGACCGACAAGTGTACTGTGAATGGCGCATCAATAAAGTGAACCAAAAAGGAAAAAGTGGCGTATATCTCTTGTCTGGCTCTTCATATAAAGCCTGAGTGCGTGCAGTTTTCCAAATCATGTTGTGAGGTCGAGTCTAGTGACATTTTCTCCAGTTTTTCCCTCCCGAGTCCGAGTCGAGTTGCAAGTCGTCTCATTAGTGGCTCAAGTTGACTCAAGTCCGAGTCCCTATGACTCTAATCCAATTGTCTGCAATGAAGTAATGATTTGATTTTGGTGGTGACCTGAATACAGATATGGATCCAGGATAATTTTCTAACCTTGTGAGTTAGGGCTGTGGCCTACATTTTTGACTTTAACTCACCTGACAGTGGGGAAATGCCTTCCCTGTTGGAGAACTTCTATTTAAAAGTACTATTGTAAAAATGTCGACATGTCAAGCTCAAGAAGCCAGCATAACGGTGTGGATATGGAGCAGAGAATTAAACCTTGTAAAGTTCTGAGAAGTCCTAATTTAACAGGTGCACTGGCTCATGGACTGTGAAAGCTCTGTCACTTCTTATTCTGAGTCTGGATCTAAGAACAAAAGCTTGTGCTGTGGTTGAACATGTGCTCCGACAGGAATGTGGTCAGAAAACTATGATAATCATCTTCAACATTGTACTACAAACTAAAAAGTGATCTTTAAAACACAAAAGCTTCAGAAGATAACGTCCTCTGCTGCTTAAACCATTCTTATCAGAACTCATCAACTTCTTCTGTAGTTTGTAATTACTCTCTTCCTAGAAATAATAAATAAATCTTCTGCCTGATGAGCATATTTATGCTCTCAGTGTTTAGTTGCTTCAGTTGAGAACAAAATTTACTCATTTAACTTAATTTAAGTGATAAGAAAAAGCTTGAACATCAAATAAGAAGAAAAATGAAGGTTGAATTGACTCGTACAGAAAAAGTGAAACTTATTTCTTATTTCCCCAAAAAACCCTCCTCCCCTCCACTCCATCGATCGTCTCCACAGCTCATCTCAGCTTCCTCTCACTCGCTATCTCAGCCTCATAACTCATTTTTTTGATAAGAGCATCAGCTCATTGCTATAACTGTAAATCGAAACCACCAAAAAGCTCTCCACCGCTTCACTCCTACATGGTTCAGGTTTGCCCTTCCCTTCCTTAAAACATTTGATCAGTTTATTGATTTTCAGGGCTGCCCTTTCTCTTTCCCTCTTATTTCTCCCTTTGAATGCATCAGCCACTAACCTTTGCCACAGACACATAGATCACAGTGATATTTCTTATAAACTGTATGGTCACTGCCCCTATTCTCTATCTTATTTGACTGAATGTCTCAATTATTTGTAGAATACAAAGGGATGAATCTCACCTTATGAGGAGAAATATATGATTTTAAGGATAAGTAAAACTGATGATTAGCCACGGATCTATATTTTAGTTGTTCTTCCATTCAATAAAGTAATAGTGTCACACAGGTGCCATAAGAAGAGATTTTTACTTTTTTATGTATTAAATTTGATTTTGAATTATTAGAATCGATACATTCTCAAATGTTTGTGTCAAGGTGTTTGTGTTTTCTACCATTTTGTCTGTGATTTCTGTAGTTCTTGTCAGTAATATGTTGCAAAAGAGGGTAAAATGGATAATTTTACTAAAAAAAGGGACCAAATTCTTACCAATTTTTGCTTTAACATCCCAATTTTGTCACAGTGACGCAGCAGGCAGTGCACACGCCACACAGCAAGAGGGTTTCTGGTTTGCCCATGTCAGTCAGGGCCTTTCTGTAAAGTATTTGTATGTTCTTCTTGTGCAATCATGGGTTCTCTCTTGGCCCTTGAGCTCGTCTCATGTACCAAAAAAGGACATGCTTGTTTGGTTAATTGGTATGGAGCCTTGTAGGGGACATAAGGGAGAAGAAAGCAAACTCTTTGATATTGCAAAAGTCTGTACCTTTAATTTTTATATATCACTATTTTCTCTCTCGTATTTTCTCCCAGGCTCTGTAAACACAAAAAAACATGTCGAGTGTCAAAAACTGATCTAATTACTTTATATCTGGGGCCAAATTTAAAGTAAAATTAAGTGAGTCTCACCCACGAATGTGTTTGCACCACTGATTTGCTTATACTGACCCAGAAGTGGAGTTTTATTTAAAACCAGTGAGAAAAGAGCGTGGGAAAGGAAATCTATTATTTTTCTCTCCCTCATGTCCACTCCAGGCTTCCGTTAATTTAGGTGTAGGTGAGTGTGAATGGTTGTCTCAGCTGGCGACTGGTGATCCAGGATGGACCCCACCTCTTACTCAAAGTCATCTGGGATAGTTCCAGCCTCTTGTGACCCAGAATAAGCAGAATAGATATTGGACAAAGTGACATTTTCACAACTGCAAGTTTCACGACTGTATGATGTTATAAGCGTTGTATATTTTTAGATATGAAAATATGAGCGAGGTGATAAAATTCTTAATCATTAAAATAATTTGTTGATATGACCAAAAGTCTTTTAATAGAACAAATCTCTGTGTTTTTGTCGATTACATGTTGTTTTGTTTAAAGTCTTATCATTTCACCTGTATTGATTAATTTATCCATCTTTCTAGAGCAAAGTTTTTCTGCAGTTTTTTCCCTTTTTGTTGATAATGCAATGCAAGTTTATTACATAACGCCTTTCAGCAAGAAGGCAGTTCAAAGTGTCTCACACAATGTCAAAGGAAAAAAAATCATCAGAATAAAACAATAAGCATCAGTGACACCACAAAAATAAACATTAAAAAAATTAAATTAAGCAAAGATAAAGCAAGAAACAGCTCGCAAAAACAAAAGCTAACATAAAAACTATTTTTAACAAAATTCTCTCGGTAAAATTTACAAATAAAAGATAGATAGATAGATAGATAGATAGATAGATAGATAGATAGATAGATAGATAGATAGATAGATAGATAGATAGATAGATAGATAGGTGGATGGAGGTAAATGGAAGAGAAATGTGTATGTACGTATTGTTAATCACTTACCTCTTACTTCTTCTCGTCCACAGGACACAGGAACCCTTGAGAAACACAGCTTTGCCACCAGTACGTTCACACAGTTCTGCATCCTTTTCAAGAGGACCTTCATCACAATATGCAGGGACATGGTAAAATCATGATTCTCTTCACTATCACTGCTGAAACTCTGCATTTAATTAGCATAATCGAAGACTTATGACAGGCTGGTGCAGGGAATTCAAAGTGATTTAATTGTGTACCAAAGCATTTTTAATCCCCACAAATGTTGTTTCAGTAGAATTTATTTTTATTTTGTTGGAAACTATAAACAGGAAAACTGTAGCTTAGTAGGATATTCACTTGATCTGAAGGTTGATTAAGAGTTGCAGGATCAAGACCAGCTCGGGATCATCCTCATGATGTCTTCAGTTATTGGCTGCATGGTGTTGTACTGAGTAGCTCTGCTGCCCCACAACAAGACAGTTCCTAGTTTAAATGCATATCTGTGAAAAGATTAGCTTAGAGCTAACTCTTTAAAGCCTCTTTTTGTGAAGATTGCCTATTCTCCCCATGCATGGTTGGGCTTTCCCCTGGCACTGCAGCTTCCTCCCACAGACCAGGTTGTTTGCCTTTACAGGTCAGAACTGTGAGTGGCTGGCAACCAGTTCAGGGTGTACTTTGCCTTTCATCATTTATCTTGGATAGGTTAATAAATAAGGTGTTTAGGTAAAGAATGAAGGGATGTAGGGTGTTAATGTCACAGATGTTTCAAGTCTTCTGGATCCATTAGTCATCTACAGTGTCAACCATCCTTCTATCTGTTAAATGTAGTTTATACTGTCAGGATTCTTAGATTTGTGTTTTGTTTTCCAGGTGCTGACCCACCTCAGGGTGATGTCCCATCTGTGTATTGGAGTTCTGATTGGCCTACTGTATCTCAAAATTGGAAATGATGCCAGTAAGGTGTTCAACAACACCGGCTTCCTCTTTTTCTCCATGTTGTTCCTCATGTTTGCTGCCCTCATGCCCACCATCCTGACCTGTGAGTGCAACCAGAGACTGTAAACATCAGTTTGTCGTGTTGCTTTCCTGGTTGGAGAGGAAATTCTTTTAATGCTGCTGCTGTTGTTTTACAGTTCCCCTGGAGATGTCTGTGTTTATCAGAGAGCATCTCAACTACTGGTACAGTCTGAAGGCGTATTACCTAGCCAAAACCATGGCTGATGTACCATTTCAGGTAATGTTTAATTATCAAACTAAGGATATTTCATTGCTTATGTATGCTGTTTATTTCATCATAAACTCTCTTCTCCAGGTGATCTGTCCCATCATGTACTGTAGTATAGTGTACTGGATGACTGAGCAGCCTCCTGAAGCGGGTCGTTATCTGCTCTTTATGGCTTTGTCCACATCCACAGCACTGGTCGCCCAATCCCTTGGCCTGCTTATAGGAGCTGCATCAACTTCTCTGCAGGTAGGACACCCTGCAAACCACTGACTGTGTATGAATATGGACAACATGAAAGAATGAATGAATGTGCACTGACCTATTGCACAACTTTTGTGAAGTCAAGATGAAAAACATCCTGGGTGATCATGCCCATCAAAAACTTCTGAAAATGTGATTTTATTTTATTTTTTAAATGATCACCAAATCAGTAAAAGCAAGATGGCCGAAACAGTCTCCATGGATGAAGAGACAGTTCGGAAAATTTTGAAGGAAAATTTGAGCATGACAGAAGTGTCCCAGAGCTTTTGACTCATGATCAACGGGAAAATGCAAGCACATTCATGGAGATGTTTTGAAACAAATCAATAGACATCCACCATTTTAGATGGACTGATCATAAGTGTGGATGTACATGGGCGCCAAGGAAATTCATCATCTGAACCTCCTTACTGCCTCCACAAAAATCCCTTCATCATTCAAACACACAATATGCAGTCTTCCTCATACACCTCAGTTTAAAGAGATCTGGCTGCAGTTTGGTTCAATTCATCATAAATTTTAAGCAATTGGGTTGCACAGCTTTTAAGAATATTATTTTCTACTTCTAAAAGTATTAGCAGCGAACTTTAGATTTTATCCTTAAAAGCGCAGTTTTATTATTTAATAGCCATACTTAATGCTATTTTATTTTCAACTTAATGAGAACAAAGCAAACAGATGGTCGGTATGACAGCCATCTTGGTTCACCCACTTCATGTTTTGCCTCTCAACATGTTTGATTCAAACATTCAGCTGAGTCAACAACAAAAATGACAAAAATTAGATCCATAAAAATGAAACGGTAACAGCTGTCAGAGTTCCTCCTCTCTGTATTTGTTAAATTAACAAGTTTTATTCTGCTAATTTTGTCTACAGGTTGCAACTTTTGTGGGTCCAGTCACAGCCATACCTGTCCTCCTCTTCTCTGGCTTCTTTGTCAACTTTGACACCATTCCTAAATACCTACAGTGGAGCTCCTATGTTTCCTACGTCAGGTGATTAAATCTACTCTTGTGCAGGTCACATTTCTCTGCTAATGCATCAGCTCAACTTATGCACTACATAAAGCATCATGTCTTTGTAGACTGGAGTCCTCCTTTGGTTAATCAGGGTTTTATGTGCTTGTTTTCAGGTACGGCTTTGAGGGGGTGATACTCTCCATCTATGGGATGAACCGGTCAGAGCTTGAGTGTCCTGGTCCATCGTGTAAGTTCCAGAAGCCAGAGGAAGTCCTCCAGCTGCTGGACGTGGAGGATGCTAAGCTGTACGTGGACTTCATGGTGCTGGGAGTTTTCTTCCTGGTCCTCAGACTGGCTACGTATCTGGTTCTGCGCTACAAAGTCAAGTCAGAGCGTTAAGATGACCAGAAGAAACCAGGAATGGATTTGAAGGCTTGCACATATCCTGGCGGAGTGAGATTGAAGCAATCATATAGTCCCTTTCTTTGTCTCTTCTTCATATACATGTACAGACAAACACAAGTTGCTGCAACATTGGCCAAACTGAACAGTATGATATCATCTCTGAGACGGCTTGTTACTCAAGACGAAGGAAGGTCCAGACTGTGGATTGTTGTTCTGCCCAAGCCCACCATTGGTTGTCTGCCAGGAGAAAGTATTTTTCAGATTTCCATTACCCTCCAAAAATATTGTGTATCAGCACCATACATACACAGAATTACCCCACAAAATAAAGAAAGCATGTTTCTTCAGACTGAGAAGATTAAGACTGAACTCGTCTGGTGATGATGATGCCTCATGGATTAATGAGGTTATGCATCCAGGTTTTTGGAGGAGCTTTTATAATCATCCTGGTGCAGGAGAGTGCCATGACTCGAAGCTTCTGGATACAGTCCTTGAAAAGTCATCCACCCCATCAAGATCTCAACATGGATACCCTCCATTCCTCATGGAGAAGTTGGAACTGTCAGCAGCAGAAGATCTTTGTAAAGCTATTTGGTTGACGGTAGGATCACACAATCAGGAACCCTGACCAAGAGGCTTAAAAAACGATGGGTTTCCATTTGGAAAAAACAAACCAACTGCCAGGAAATGTCCTTTTATGCTTTCCGTCTCTGGTGCAGATTACAGTTACAGGTCATCTGCCCTAACACTGATGCATAAACATGGATAAAATGTTTGTTAAAGGGTCAAATCAGCCAGAATGTCTTTTACAAAGACTAGTAAGGTTTCATCCTGCAAGAGTTCCTCAACGTTCCTGGTGAGGCATCATTGTTTCTACCAAAACTGTAAAGCATTCAGTTGTTTTGGTGCAAAATGTGAAAGCAAGCATGGCTGCTGTCCCCAGCCTGATGCAGAGGGCTGTCTTCAACCCGGGTCAGTAAGAGAAGGTGTTGTAGGTGACATGTAATAGCCTGTTGTATGGGTAAAAGAAGTGTTTTTGACCCGTTTCTTTGAACTGCTCGTTTCCACTCTTATGCTGCCTCCTGTCTGAGCTGCAACAAGGAAATTTCCCCCTCTCTCTCCCTTTCTCTCTCTCTCTGTCTCTCTCTCTCCTTCTCTTTCCTTCTGCTTTGCTGATGTCTGACCGATGTGTGTCGTCCAAAACAATGCTAGATACTTGAATTGCAGGCTGGGCAGTTTTTGTGCCTCTGATCTAGAATGATTTCAGTTTCCTCGGCTTCTTTGTTTGCACAGACAGAACACCTTATTGCAACCTACATTCTGCACACACAGGTCTACAAACACACCAACACACATACACAGCAACACACACACACACACACAGCAACACACACACAATGTTAAGAAGAGCCTCTCCTTGTCACAGGGCAATGCAAATATTTTCAAATAGACTTGCTATGAAATATTTCTTACTCAAACTATGCTACTTAGTAATCCTTATTATAATGCATAAAATAATGTGACTATATAATCAATGATTGTACAGTGAGTATGTCATGCTGTAAACAAATGTACATTTGCACTTTTCAATGTATGTTTTTTTTCTTTTTTATTTATTTGTATTTGATTTTATTTTTATATATCTATGTGATGAGTGCTGCTTGAGAGTATAACGGGAAAAACAGCAACTTGAATGTTGCATGTTTACTTAAGGAATGAATTTACTGAAATACTAGATTTCAGGGTAAAGCATGATGGTTTATTTCCTCATGCAAATATATGTTTCCTGCCGTGTTCGAGGGGATGTGAATCCTCTGCTTTCTGCTGAACATTTTAAGAGGATTTTGAGAACTGGGTTGGTCAGATGTGAGGATCAAAAGGGGAGGAGTAAGGAGTGACGTAACAAAAATAGTGTGTGAAATATGCTGGATGGAAGAGGGCAAGGATAGACGTTTAACCAAATGTTTTTAAGTGTAGCTGAGGCAGAGACCATAGGAGCAGCCTCAAACACAAAGCAGATCAGTATTTACCAATCTCAGACTCCACCGGTTATCATTGTTTACATATCAGAACGCTTACACAGGGTCTGCACGATCAGAGGAAAAGTGGGATGACATGGTTCAATGTTGGATGCAGGGTAGCTGCTAGAAATGACAGGCCAAGTGAAAACATCAAATAGGGCCTCATTCAAATGCAGCTTTGCAAAATTCCTCATACCATTGGAAAGGCAAACTGATCAAATCAATATGTAGATATTGATTTTGTAATGACATTTGTGTTAAATACACAAAGAAGCTTCAAACAATGGAGAAAATACTTAGCTGAAAATTAAAGAATAAATTATTAATTATACTACCGGCATATGCAGAAACAAATTTTCTGACATTTTGGCCTTTTCAAACATGTAATATGTTTTATATTATCATATAATCAGTCCTTATGAAGCAGTTTGAGCCCTCCTCCTTTTTAATATTGCAAATGATGCCTGAATATTGCTTTCTTTTTCAATTAAATAGAAGGAAGCTTGGTATTGTTATTGTATGTGAAGGAAAAAAAGAGCTCATTTCCGAGCTATGGCAATAAGATAATGTATTGAAATGTAAAAATACTGACATTATTATCACTTTAGGGACCCCCTTCCAGTCATGGGCAGAATCCCTTAGAATCTGCATATGATGACAGATCTCAACCTAAAACATAAATAGTCTGTTCATTTTATTATCAGAATTATGCATACTTGAACACACTTTCTGCCAACTCTGCCCCTCGTACTCCACACTCACTATCCTTAAACGTCTTTTCTGATATATGCTCATATTTTCAGAACTCTCTGTTTTACGAAGATCATGCCATTGTTTTGTAAGCCAGTCTGTTGGTTTATAATTTGATAACGCAATAACATCAGTGTTGATTGTTTTGATACACAACATCATTGATATCAAGCATCATCCTCTCTGCCATGTTGCAGGTTGAGACGTGACAGTTTGATTGTGGAGATCATGTTGAAAATTTGAATATATGACAGTTCTCATTACATTGTTAAGATGCAACCACAAGGCTGACATCTCAGACTACATCGTCATCTCGGTTTCCTTTGCAAAGCTTTATCAGCAGTTCATACACTATAAGCTTTGAAAGTCTCGCTGTCCTCTTCATTGTCAAGATAAGGTAACAAACCAAAATGTTGTAGAGAAACATTGCTAAACAAGGAACACAAAATATTAAACCTGCAGCATAATAAAAAGTCATATTTAATTAGAGAAGCTGCCGCAGACTGTGCTCCCTCCCTTTGGACTGCAGACAAACACACACAGACTTCGACAGTACTTGTGGCAGATATGAAAGGAAAACAGAGAGGGCGGATTCATGTTTTCTTTTCATATTAACTAATCATCTCTGAGGCATCATTTACAGTATGTTTTATTCAAGGCCACATGCAGATTACAATGACAATGCAGTTAATCATTTGACCCCACGCAGAGAACTGGTTACCTGTGTGAGTCCATAAACTGGACTTGTACAGGGCATGAAATCTGTTATTTGTCTGATACTGTAATAAATCAAATCCTCAAAGTTAGACAAATACACTCATATTATAGTGAGAGATCAATTTACTCCTGCATGTTTAAACCTGAGATGAACTCAAACAGGGAATGGTGGATTTGGACCCGAAGTAGAAAAGCCTAAGTCAAAGCATCTGCCCTTGGTTATCAAAATAAGCAGTGACCAACTAACTTGTTCCAGAGCAGGACATGAGTATGAAACGTACAAAAAAATGTCATGCTGTTCAACATACAAAAAATTAGGTTTCTGCAAACCTGTTAGTTGGATCAACAGGAGAAAGGTTATTGATAGCCTTCAGTCACATCACTGCTAGCCAATGTGAAAACCGTCTGTTTAATTTTCATCTGAACAACACATTTACACCATGAAAACTGCAGGGAAATTGTGATTTTAATATGAACGATGAGTTTTAAGCCCATTTGACACTTTAACAGAACCAGAACATTATTTACATCACTTAAAACAGCACACTGTTTTACCATAAAGTCACTTTAAATACCTATGGTAATACTGGAGAATCCTTCCCCCTACAGCACTGCCAGTATAAAAAATTCATATGAGACATATGAACATTTTTGTGTTTTTTTCAGTGTTATTGCCTTAATAATTCAGCTGTTTGGAAATTGAGGAGCATGAAATCCTCACCATCAAATCAGTAACAGCTGTGCAGTTATGGCTTTCTTAATTTTATTCATCTGTAGTATTAGGACCACTACAAGCTTCACTTTCAGCTGGTGTTTTAGGGTAGTAATTGTTTCAGAGGAAGTAATAATCTGATCAGGTTAAGACAAAAGCTTATGTTGATGTACAGACCCTCGAGCATGTGACAGCATTAATCCAGCATTTGCTTCTTTTGGGTTTTCTCTCTGAGATTGGCCTCTGCAAAAGAAGTCCACAACTTGGGCTTATTTCCCCATTGGTCAGAAAATCAATTCCTGACTCACATTAAAGAATGAAAAATTGGTTCTGATAAAGTACATAGTTAGCAACTAAGACTGTCAATGTGGAGGATGTGAGTACGGTAATAATTATAGGTATCTGAAAGAAGGACATATAGCCTTCTGGCGTTGTGGACATGGTTTTGGCTGCATCATCAGATTTATTCCCCCTCGATGCATGAATACTGTGATAAAACCAGAAATTCAGTCGTTCTGCCTAATCAAACAACAACTGTAGCTCATTCTGTCTGTTTATATTATCATCTCACATACATTATTTGTCTGAAGCTGATGTCTTTTGTTGTTTATTTTAGTGAAGCCAGCAGTGAGCTTTCAATAACTTGTATATACCTTCTATTTTTAACATTTGGAGTTGTGTCTGTTTATCTGTTTATGATGAGTCCCATGTTGTCAGGAGATTTACTGATTATTTGTTGTGACATGACATCTTGCAGATTCATCCCTTAGATGAAAACATTGGCTGTTTAAAGGACAGTTACCTCTTTTTGAAGAAGAAATCTTCCTAGAGACAAATAAATCATCACTAAAGTGCCATTTTGGGAGCTGAGATGTAATTATTGTGTTAAAAACTCTGCTTAAACTAATTGAATTAAACACTATCAGAAATTAACACCATCAGAGTTAATATTAACTCTTTTTAAGTATCTATATGGGTCCACACCACAAAGTGTTTTCACTCTTTTTGGAGAGTTGGTGCTCCAACGTTCATCAAGTGTAGACAATGACTCCTCTTGGAGTTTGTTTTTAAATGATTATACTCACTCAGAGTATACTTTTTAATAACTTAAGTTTAAGCTCTATATTAACACTGTAAATTATAAATGTTGCTGTATTTGTTTACTGTATGCTAATGGCCAAATTAGCTGATATAAAGATGAAAGGTTTGGTTAGAACCACATATATGTTGGAACACGTATATTAAAAAACAGTTGCCCTGCAGTTTCATGACGTGGGCTTGTGGCATCTGTTGGTTTTTGTCCAGTAAAGGGGGGCGGGGTAGTAAAGGTTGATTGACTTTCTAAGTGTCACTGGCAGGTTCAGATGTCAGAGTGAAAAGCTCAGAGTTAAAACCCTACAGAGCTGCATTGATTTATTGAAACAACAGTTTTATGACACCAGCTCCTTTTCCATAGATGCTAAATTTTCAGGCATTGACTCCATCCAGAGTATGATTAACTCTGCCCTTGATGAAATTTAGCCAACACTAAAATTTCAACTCTTCTCATAAGCTTCGTACAGACAGCATCTCCTGCATGCACCAAAACTTACTGTCACCACCACCACTACTAGTACGACTAAATCTAACAGTGTTTGGACCACAAATATACTACCACAGAAAGCCAGCACACTTTTTATGCTGACAATCCAGACCTCTGAGTGCAGAACCGCAGCGTTATGAGGACTCAGTCAACAGAGATTTGTATTTACTGATCTGCTTCAGCCGAAGGAGGAAGTGCAGCCACAGGCGTTCAGATTGTGTCATTTATAGCAATAGTCTACATTGTGATGTTTTACTGTTATACCTCCCACTGCTGCTGCATCGGTCACTTTAAATGTGTTATATTCAGTCACTTTATCCGTTTTCATTTAGGGAAATAATTTGAGTCCTCCTGTTCCTCACAATCTCATTATGTGCAATAACCATCTAAAGGTACTTAATATCTATGAGATCAATATGAAGAGAAAAATGGTTTGTTAAGTGTCTTTTTGTTCCAGTTGTGTTTTTGTAGCTTCTTTTTGTTGCATCTGTTATAAACACTGGTTAAATTGACTGTCATTTTACTTTAACAAGGATTTAATTTAATTGAAAGACTGGGGGAGTATTGAGATACTGAAGCCACTTAAGTGCCAGTCTGTATTTGGCTCTTGTGGAAAATGTGTCTATCATGTGAAAATATTTAGGCTGTCGTGCTTTTTTAACCTTAAGCCATGAACTGGTGAAAGATCTGCAAGTTTGACTTGTTCTTGCAACATAAAAAGACGTAGCAGGGGTTATAAGTGGTACTGAAGTCAATAATAAACTTGGACAAGTCTTGGCCTGAGGTCTAAATGCCTGTGGTACCAAAGATTTAGCATACCATCCTTTATCTGCTGCAAAATTTAAATAAGAGGGGGCACTTGGAAGTGTTATGTTGTAAACAGACATACACAGATGTTCTGAAGAAAAAAAATCAATTTGTTAAATATATATTCCTTAAATTGTCATATTTCTTCCAATTTGTTTGTCACATTTGCTTCTCCTTTCAGGTCTGAAATGTTTGACTCTGCTATGATTTGACTTTGATCAAAAGGATAAAACATGTGGACTACTAATGGGCTGTGGAGGTGGTCATTCTGAATGCAGCAAATGAGGGTTCTTTATGAATTAAGTTTTTCTTTTCACAATTTCACCCGTGTGTCAAAACCAGCCACCTGACTCCAGTGCACCCTATCATGCATGTCCAATAATATGCAGGTAATCCCAACAGAAAGCTAATATTCTCTGAAGTAAAGAAACAGATGGCTGTCAACACAATGTTTTATTTTTGTTCTGTCAGAAATGATTTGTTTATCATTTACAGTTTAGACAATGGTTTCTCAACTCAAAAAATGCAAGTTCTGTATACTGAACGCAGTTCCAAGGATTATAATAAAGATCATTTATAACCTTTGCCCTGGCTCGGTGATGTTTGATGTGCTTTATGCTATCTCAAAGTGATTCTGTGATTTGTTTGCCTTTCTGAGACTTTGAAAAGATTTTATTGGCATTGAAAGTTTGTTGGTTGTCATTGCAGTGTACACTTGGGACTATGCTGCCATCAAGACCCTGGTGTCTCTCCTCTTTAATGCACAAAAGGTGTTAAAGGTAGTGACAGTTGTTGGACCATTATGCTGCATTTCTCTTGATTTAATTAAATTTAACAAGGATAGCCCTAGTGTTGTGTTACTGGAGACCGGTCTTGGTCTCGAGACCAGTCTTGACTCCTAAAAGTCTTGGTCTTGTCTTGGTACATTCTGGTCTCGGGCAAGTCTTGGTCTCGGAAAGTGTGGTCTTGAGCACAACACTAAATAACCCTGTGAGATGCTTTTAAAGAGGGTCCTCTGATATATATGGTTGTAAAGGCAGTTATTGTGTTGGAATAGCAATAACAAGCATGGTTAGAAAGGCCATTCTAATATTAACATTAACAGCTGTAAGTAATATGTAGTAGAGATGACTGATGTGGATTAATAGAGCAGCATTTGGTTTATCTGCAAATAAATGTATTTATTCAGAAATAATGTTAAATTATTACCTCCGCCAGGATGTTATTGCCAGTGTCTGTTTGTTTGGGTTTTATTTTGTAAATTTGTGTGTTTGTTAGGTAGTTAGTTTTTTTCTCTGTTGGCAAGATAATTCAAAAAGTTATAGACTGATTTTGATGAAATTTTCTGGAAATGTCAGGAGATTTTAGATTTTGGGAGTGATCCGGATCACCGTCTGGATCTACCATGATGAAAAATGTGATTTTCATGAATAACTACCAAACTAAAATTGATGTCATTATGAATTCAATAGCCAGTACTATGTTTTCACGGTCAAGGGATCTAAATGTTTAGATGAAATAAAGTAAGGACTAACATTAATGGTGAAAATCACAATATGGGTGAGGACTGTGGCACTGGCTAAGGTCTGCGCTCTCCGAGTGCTTTTCTAGTTTATGTTTGTACCCAGAATTTGGATTTTAGACCTTTAATGCTCCTGTGTGTTGTTTTAGTTGGCTATGAAACAAGGATCTAACTAATGCTGTTGCCTCAAATGACCCACAAAAGTGTTCCTGTTTTGTCAGTTAAAGGCCTGTAACCCCCAGACGGCAGGTGTCAAACTGAGCAATTAACTGCACCTCGCAGCCAGCTACTTTTTACATTCCCATGGCAACAACCAGAGGAAGTGTCATATTTGTTAAAAGACAGATTTCAAGTCAGGAACATCCCCTGCATAAGACAAGCTCAACAAACATAAACATGCTCTTTGTCCACAGGGAGGAACAAAATTTTAAAAAAGTGCTTTTAAATTATACTGAATAGCCTTCAGCCGATACTGATAGGCAGCAGATTAAATGTGTCCAAAATGTAGACTCTGATCTATTGATGGTCTACGATGAACACCAAACTGATCTGTTGAATCCAAACTGTAACACTGCAGATACATAATCGCAAAAATGCTCAAAAAGATTAAGTTAGAGTAAGCAGGGAATGTTATGAGAGAAAAAACACAAAAATTAGCATCATTTTCACTCTTCTCTTTGTATCACTGACAGCCAAATAAGCCGCTTTTACTGACAAATGCAGAGGCAATAATTGCAGACTCAATGAGTGAGTGATTTAGTGCTTCCACAGTAGCTTCTTGAGTGTGTTCAATCAATTTAATCACAGCTTTTATTCAGTCTTACATAAATAGCATGAAAAAGAGAATAATGAGAGAAGATCTATAAAAGAAAAACTAAGAATATGAGAGGTACTTTATTTCCAGGACTAGACTGCTGTTCTATACGGTTTTATAAAACAGCATCAAGTATATAACAGAAAAATGTTGGATTAAATATTAACCCCACAGCTTTAGATTTAAAAACAATGTAAGTCATATAAATAACACAAAGTCTTTTTTAATAGCTTTTGTCTAAATAAGGCTTGGATATATGGAAGTTTATTGAGTCAAACCAGCAATACGTATAATAACACAATTTTGTTGTATTGGCTGCTGTCATAAAAACAACACTTTCACCTCCTTCTCCTCTCAGACGTGCCTTCTGTTAACAACCAGGGTGAAGAAGCCTGCTGGGAACAATTATGTGGAAAAAACAGATTGAAAAGAGAGTACAATTAATTTTATGTGTGAAAACATGTCTTCTTGGATGAACTGCCTCACTTTTATTAGTGGATTAGTGGTAGGGGTTATAAAGTGTGCGGTCATTGAAAATGTGTTGAAAGCCTATGGCAGTGAATCTGATTAAAAAAAAAATAGTTATTTGTACCGTTTGTCTTTTGATACAAAAATGAAAATGGGTCCCAGAAACCAGGACACCACTCAAGGGTTAAGAGCAGAACAGACATTTTCAGTCAATGTTATTGGCTTCACAGCACCACACAGTGGTCATCTTAAATAACACAAAATAACTTCTGCCTATTCTTTCAACCACTTTTAGTCTTGTGTATGTGATAATCATACCAACATATAGATTTTAAGAATATACACTACTTTCTTAGGAGTGTTTTTTTCTTTCCACCGTTACTGTGTGAGCAGAGATACCCCTTCCTGTAGTTTGGTTGCTGATGGATCCAACTTGGGTTTTGGATATATAGTATGTAGCCTATGTAGTAGTACAAAAATTAAAATAATAATTAATCATACAGTAGTGGACAAATGTAACCATACTTTACAAAACTGACAATATGAATAAAAATGAAAATGAAAACTATGATTTACATGAATGAAAAAAAGTGGAAAGAATGAATACTTATTTAATCCTAACAGTTATCCATAACATTTTGTCTTGCTTCCTTATCAATAATATTCTACACAATAATTAAGAACAAACATAAATAATTACATATGTACAGACATTACTCATACATAAACTCCTCAAAATAAAAGAGGACGAAACAACAGAATAATTCAATTAACAGTAAAAAAAAAAAAACCCAACTGTACATGTGTTTGTATGTGTTTATGTGTGTGTGCATATGTCTGTCTTTAAAATGAAGAGTTTGTCTTCAGTCTTCTCTATGGTAAAGTGTCTTGAGATAACAGTTGTTATGAATTGGCGCTATACAAAAAAGATTGATTGGTGGCTTACTCTACTTTTCTTTATCAAATAGCGAACAGACGTGTTTCTAACTCAATTACAAAGTTCAGATCAGGTTATAACTCCTGGGCTCCCGCTTTGAGACGACAGCTGCTATCTGTTTCCGGATTCGTTTACCAACTTCCGTTCCTGGCTTGTGTTGTCAGAGCACTATCTTGGCGTTTGTATCGTCTTTGTAGTAGACCGGCATTTTCCCACAACACCCTGCTGCTGCTCTCTCAGATGACGAAAATGGCGGATAACTCGTCTTCGGTAGGTTTTCGAGCGATATTATTTTATTTTTATGACTTTTGGTGATTGTGGGATGTTTATTAACGTCTTGTTTTACACAGGTGGAGATTGTGGAGGGCTGTCGCCTTCCCGTTCTTCGCAAAAACCAAGAACACGAAGACGAATGGCGTAAGTATTGTCCGGTTGTGTTTTTTCCAGTGCTAAGCTAATGCTAATGCTAACAGTGGAGCCTCAGCTGTTGTTAACGGAGCCAACGGCCTCCGGTTAAAGCGCTGTAAACATCACGCTCACCGGGGAGACATGCAGTCCTATCGTTTCAATTAGCTCATTAATGAAAGGAGCTAGAATGACTTTGACACCCAATGACAAAGATAGGAGCCTCTTACTATGTCAAAATAAATTATGAAGGTAAAATATCATTTTATATTATTGAAGAGCCTCTCTGATATTGGACTGGTGTTTCTGCAGCGATGGAGCCTGAAATATTAATGTTACTGCCCTGACATCACAACAGAGCAGAATTATGAACAAATTTAACGTTTTAGATCTTTGCCTTAAGTGTGTTATATGCCACGGTGTGAAATTGCAAAAGATTTGTATGTAAAATGTTTAACAATTTAATTAGACCACCTGCTATAAAAAAACAAAACAAGAAATGATTAGTATGTAAGAAATGTTGTTTAAAACTTGATATTTTTTTCTAATTTTCCAGGCAATTAAATAGGAATAAGTCATTTCAAACTCAATTTACCTTTTTATATCTAAATATCGACACAGAAATCGTCAAGACCATTAAACCTCTACTCCAGTAAACAGACCAGTTCTTTAATGATGACATCCCGTTTGTGTTAGAAACAGATATGAAACTAGAAAAACAATATTTTATTCTTTTATAAATTCCTGTTGATTTATAAAAGTGAACAATCAGTGATGAAACCATCATGGTACGTAGTTCACCTGAATAATATTATAGCCAATATACGGAATAAACATGGTCAATTATTACTGTCAAAATATCGATTGTAAATAAAGTCATTAATGTTCATAGCTGTCCATACTGATAATTACAAAAAATATTTTTAATTAAAAAAATGTAATTATGATAATCTTTAGGCAAATATCTGCCAATGTCAATTTTGTGTCTTTTGTGTCATGCGTAACAATAATTACACCAAATTTATTTTGCACTTTTTGTGCCAAAATACACAAATGAGCACATAAAATGCAAAACACATCAAATATGAAGAAAATGGTTGTGGTCATGTATTAGTGTGTAATGACTGAAAACCCTGTGAGATGATAAACCAGAGCATGAAGTTGACCTGTATACTTGGAGGTTTTCTTTACATTACAAAACAATACAGTGTAATAAAATTATAAAAGCAAAATCTAGACCCGGTGTAAACACAGCCAAGAACCATTAATAAGCAGAGCCATGGTATCAAGTTCAGAAAAAGAAATGAACATGCAGAGATTCACTCACTATGATCCTGTTACAAGAAGCACCTCTCTTTGCCTTGCTGCCGGGAAAACTATCTGGACTTGTTAACAGTATTGTTGTATTTAATAAGTGCTATTTTTAAAAAAAAACTTAAAAATAGCCTTAATTGACTCTCAATCTGATATATAATTCACCTCCATTGATAGAAATGTGCAAACATTATAATAATTCATACTTGAAGAATAAACCTAATAAAAAATGAATGTAGCCTGCACCTCATATAGACAGATAAAAATGATTTGATCTTAAGAAGTAATTCAAGATGACAGAAACAAGTCTGAGCAACACTTTAATTTGACTGACTAAGCTGTAGCCTTAGTCCAGAGGAGATTTCTTTCTGTAGAATTGGCATTTTATGACCGGGAATTAAGATTTTTTTATCGATGGATATTGTTGTTTTGGTAATAGAAACAGTAAAATGTAGGTTTTGACAAGAAGTGTTTAATAGTTCTGTGAAGTCCAACGATAATTATCAGATTTGCAGTTGTTGGATGGTTCATGGTGTCTTGACTGTGGAGGTGTAGAGGAACATACCTGTGTATCGTCAGCATAGTGGTGAAATTTTGTGTTGTGGTTACCATATCTGACTGAATGGAGGCAGGTAAATGGAGAACAGTAAAGGACCTGAATTTGACCTTTGTGTATACGCAGTTATCTGATAATGAAGATGTATTTCCAACCTGTGTTAACTGTCTGATCTCATTGTGTAAAGATGAATGAGTTATAACAGTGCTTTGGCATGGTGCAGTAGTTATCCCACATTTTTTTATCCATGAATTGTTATGTAAATCACTGGCTGTGCTCACATGGGCCAGAACATCTTAGCTATGAGCAGCATCCTGGTTTTGATCATATTCAAGAGAAAGTGTTTGATTGCAAACAGACCTGGTTGTAGTTTCCTCCTATACAAGTGTACCAGTGCAGGTCTGTGAAGTTTATTGTCAAAAATCACAATGAAGCGTATAAATGAGTAAATATCAAGGTTTCAACCTGGTTTCTGGTGACCAGGAAACTGTAGCATAGAGTGTGGCTGAAGATGGTCAGTGCACCATTAGCCAGAAAAGATTTTAAAATGTCATGAAAAGTCACAAAATATGTTAGACACAAATGACCCCTCACAAGTTAAAAGAAAATCAGTAAATACCACCGACTATGATACAGATATTATTCAGCACTAAATACTTTAACAAATTTGAACAGATGTTTACAATCTTGAGAGGTTTAAGAATGCACACAGTGATGGCCTGCACAGTTTGTGATTGTGTGCAGCACCAGTACACGAGGATGGAGATACTTCCCTCCTGTATTTTCTGGTTAGGTGGCATGTGTTTGGTCAGTAAGTGCAGTGACCAGTGCATGAACAGCTTTAACTTGCTTTGTCTGATAACAGTCTTACAGCATTTTCCTATATATTTTATACATTTTTTAAATAGTTTTATGTCTGCTTTTTAATTTATGTACAGCACTTGGTTCAGCTGTGGTTGTTTTTAAAGTGTTTTATAAATAAAGATGAGTTGAGTGATGAGGATATCAGAGAATATAATTTTGGAATCTAATCAAATCATCTAATTTCGATTCATGTTCTCAATCAATTGCTCCTTATTTGCAGCATTGGCCGAAATTCTAAGTGTAAAGGAGGTCTCATCAAGAAAACTTTACTATGTCCACTACATCGACTGTGAGTATTGTTTTGAAAACTTACTTCTGTGATATTTACAATGTTATTGTCAAATATGTTTTTGAACTTAAATCCAACTAAAAGAGTCATTCCAGCACAATGAAAGACACATTGTTGTTGTTTTAAGTCAACAAGCGCCTGGATGAGTGGGTCACAGGGGACAGGCTGGACATGAAGAAGCTTCAGTTCCCTAAGAAGGAAGCTAAAACTCCAACCAAGAACGGTCTTCCAGGTTCTCGTCCGAGTTCACCAGAGAGAGATGTGGTAAGAGGATGTAGAAGACAGACCCTAAATACTGCAGCATTATACTGAGGTTTGGCTGTATCATTGTTCCATTGTGAAGACAAAGATTTTAAAGAGTAATCCAGTGACTTCTTAATGCATTTGTAGTGTGAGTGGTAGAAAAAATGTCCTGGGTGGTAAAAATCTTATGGCACCATGTTAGTTTTTGTTATTTTTTTTGTCTGTAGTCATTCAAACAGAAATATTTTTTCTGATCATTGGTTGGCACAGCAAAATGGAGTGGATGATCACAACAGTTTCTTTTTTAAAATATTTTTAGCATGTTGCTTTGACAGTTCATTGTTTGAATCTAGCAATAATAGTTATCATGTTTTTAACCTGATTCGATGAAGGATCAATACAACAGAGTTATTTTTCAAGTCAGAAGCAAGCAGAAAATTTTAGAAGTGTTTGTTAAACCCAGTTCAGACCAAAGGTTTTAGACAGTGAGGACATTGCAGAGGACAGTTGCAGCTTAGTCAGGTGAGCTGCGGTGTTGCCTTCAGTTCAGTTTGTCAAATTCCCCAGTGCTGGATTTTCCTGGTATGCCATTTGAATTACGAATTTGCCTTTTTTATCCCTCTCAAAGTCATCACTGATGTAAATTTTAAAGTAAAAGTCAGTCATGATTTTTTTTCCTGTCTGTAAAATGAGAAACAAGAAGTTCAGTAATATCATCAGCCATTCTCCAGGTGAGACACGGCCTCTGTGGTTTGTGTTTTCTCAAGTCGAGTCTTGTTACCCTTAGATAAGCTGGACACACCAATTCAATGCCAACTTGCTTATTTGATTCAAAAAGCCTTTACAGGTGATAGCTGTTCACCATAAGATGTGTTAACCTCTTAGTTTACCTCTGTTGTAGTTTCATGGGTGTATTTCAGATATTCTTGAGATATCTGCATCAGGGGTCTTTGTCACTGTTTTTTTTAGTTTCAAGCTCACAGAATTCATTTGTGCAAGACCCCTGGATATTCTACTGAAGCACACAGGATCAGCTCCAATCCTGATCATCTCTTTTTTTTTACGTGTTTATATGAAATTTCAACCCCAACAAGGAAATCATTTTAAGCTCTCCCAGTTTACATATTCAGTGGATGTTTTAATCAGTCTTCGCTGCTTTTACTCCTTACTCATTTCCTATCTGTATTTCCTCTGTTAGCCATCCTTCTATGATTGTTTTATTTGCTTGTTTTTCCTTGTTAATCTGTTTTTTATGTCCCTTAACCTTGTTTATCTTTGCTGATATGATGTTGTCTTTTTATATTTTTCCTCATTTTATTTCTTTCCTTCCTAAATGCATATTTTTCTTGTCATGATGTTTTTTGTTCTGAGTCCTTATCATGTAATTGCTATTCTGTCTGTGGAAATATGCCTGAATCACCTTCATTCTCTTTTTCTGCTTTGTTTTTCGTTCTTGTCAATTCACTGTTTTAATTCTGTTCTTGCCCTTTTGTTTGGATTTTCAGGTCATTTTGTTTTCTTGACCTTATTGTTAATGTTTGTTTTATCATTATCTGCCTTTAACCAAATCAAATCACTTTGTAAACTTCTGTTTTAAAGGTAATATATGTGTAACATTTTGTATTATATTTTAACATCCCCAGCTATAGCAGCGTGAAAACTCACAGGCTTTCAGAATATTTCAGGGCAGCCTGGAGCAAGCATCTAACTCATCTTGTCACTCGTCCTTGGTCTGAACTGGGTTTAAAGAGCAGTGATTCCCAATCATGTTTCATCTTCCTTAGTAGAGTCTTCAGTATTTTCTAGAAGTACTTGGAGGTTTTGTTTAGGAAGATAATAAAAAACAGAAGTGATCACTCCACTGAAAGATTGTTTTAGTTTACTTCATGGTTAAAGCAAACATTTTGGGAATCACTGTTCAAAGAGCATGTTTAGAGTTTAACAGAGACTGAGAAATCATCACCTTTCAATCTTCAGTGTTGTTTTAACACATCTGAACTGATTCTGTTTACACATTTTTACAGAAACTGTTTATCTAAGTGTGTGACTGCAAAGATGAGGCAAATTAAATACCAAAGTTTTAACCTAAGTGCTCCTTGAATGTCAGTTAACCCTCTTCCTTCTCTTCCTTTCTGTTCAATTCAGAGGAAGAGTCTAGATCTCAACGTACAATCTGCCACAGCTCCTTCCAGAGGCAAAACACTCCCCACACCGGTACAACTTGAATTGACCCATTCTAGAAATGACTTGAGCCCTTGTTTGAACCTGGTGTTAACATGCATCTTGTGTGATCATACAGTTATCGGGTCATGCTGAACTGCATGGAAATCAAGATAGAAACAACCATGGTCCAAAAAAGGAAGATGATGATCCAGTCGTGCAGATCACATCTGGAAGTGATTTAACAAACAGTGTATCCAAATGTTTGTCAGGTGTTTGCTCTGGACTTGTCAAGCCTCGCTTGAGCTTCAAATCTGTCAAGGTAGTTGGTATTCTCTGTTCTGTTGTGATCTCTCATGCAGTGCTAAAATGGGTTTTTGAATGAGCTTTTATTACCTGCTGTTTATGATTTATTCATTTCATAGTTTAGAAATTGTTGATGCATGCTAATTGGCACTTTCTTGGTAAGAAAAGGCTGCTGGAGATGCAGTCTTTTTATGGTTAATTATTCATCCAGTGCAGTTACAGCTGACCTGTGCCTCTTGCATCTTAATACCAGGTTTGAGGGGGTAAACTTTAAACTAGTTGAACCTGGAGATTATCAGAAAGTGTTATATTCTAACAAACTGATGTGCATTGGCTTTAAAAGAGACAGCTCCTATCAGCGATCAAACTGCAGGTAGTATTACTGTGGCACTCTCCATAAATTAAAGCTTCACCCTGAATCATTAAATGTGTTTGTGTTCTGAAAAGTTTGAACTCATTTGCTGATCTGACTACAGTCACAAAATCTTGTTTGGTAGCAAAATTCTGATTCATTTTTGTGTCTGTTCTCATTCAAAGCCAAATATCTTAACGATTTTTGTTTGCCGCAGAAGAGGAAGGTAGAGGCTGTCCCCTTGGCGACTCAGGCATCCCCTGCCACCCCTGTGCCCTCCCTGCCAACTTCAGCTGAAGCCTCTCAAGCGTCTGTTTTTCCTGCTGGGAGGGAGACCAATACCTTCAAGTCCCGGGAAGACCATGAACAGCTGTCCTCGCTCACAACGGTAAACACTTTTCTCATCGATGACAACATGTGTTAGATGTAGTCTTGGATTTTTCTCTGAAACATATCTTGTTTTTTTCACATTAGAACGGCACGGCCAGAAGACTCATCCCGACACAGCCCGGGAGAAAAAGAAAAGCAAATTGTGGAGGGACTGACGAGGTATTTATTAATTTTTTTTGTTTCTTTATTGCTTTTACATATTAATGACAGTATCGTACAGCATTGTCATTTCAAATGTGTTTTTTTAAACCAATGAAAACAAGAAAAACATACAGAAAATAGACAGTTAAACTACACCTGTACCTCTCCCCTGACACATATTCCTTTAAAATAAAGAATGAAAACAGGGTTTATAATAATACAAAGCAAATTAAATATCACATAGTTTTCAGGCAAGAGTCTCAGTCCAGATCAGACGACATTTGTGCTTTTTACATGGACAAAGATCCTCTCAGATCCCGACAGGGTCGGTCTGATGTTTTCCAGTTTAAGAAAATGGAGTATCAATTTAATCCAGTTCACTTGTGTTGGTGGGGCTGAGGATTCCATCTCAGCAGAATTAGCCTCGTGGAAAGCAAGGCTGAGAATGCCACTGAGTCCTTTTCATTTGAGGGAGACAACGTGCAGCGGCCAACACACTAAATAGAGCAATGTTTCCCTATGAAATGGGTGATTTATGTACCTCTACAAGACCTCCCAAACACCTTCTGAAATTTTCTATCCCAGACCAGTCTGCCTTGATTTTATGAGTATTTGCATAAGTGACCGATATTACACCCTTCAATGATGGAAGAGGAATAAAATGTCCAAGTCTGAAGTGGACAGAAGGACAGGAAAATTTAGACACAAAAAACAAAGTCACAGTTTTGGAGATGCCTAAAAAATGGACTTGAGGTAATGAAAACTTTTCTCAACTAATCGCAAATGTTGAGTCTGTATAGATTTTTGTCCCAGTCTAGCCACATTGAAAATGAGCTGTCTAGTATGGGCGGATGATTTGTTAAGACTGGAGTGCAGAGAGAAAAGATTTGCAGCCCAAAGAAACCAGACTGACAAAGTATTTAACTTCAGTATATTTAATATACATCTCAACTTTTGTTTTTAATTTTGTTTTATGTTGACTTGCAGCAGAGTATGTCCACCTTTCTTTTTTGTGTTGAAAAAAGTAAATGTGACCTTTTGTTTTGTTCCGCCCAAACTGAAATATTGTCACAGAAACTTTTCATCATTAAGTCCACTTTACCTTCCACTTTACATATATTGAATCGCTGCTAAATTAACAACATAACTTGCAGGCTGCTGTTAGAATTCTACACTTTAGCAAAAGATCACTCTGAATATACCATAGTCATCTGCAATCCTCTCAAAATCCAAAAATACCTTGTCATTCAGTTCATTTACATGCACAGTTAAGTTGAGCTACAGTTATGGCTTTATCAGACAATATAATTGGACTAGTGTCCTTTTTTCTCAGCATGAACTGAGGCTTTTCTAACCTTTTTCAAATCCACCTCGGCCACTGTAGGTAAAACTTTGCCCTCTTCCATCTGTTGTACATTTCCCTGAATTGGTAACAGCTCATCTCAATCCATTTTAACGTGCCGTTGTGATATCCCTGTCCAATTTGAGAAGGTTGATCAAATAATTTAATGAACTGGAAGAGGACGTGGCTTGTCCCAGACTGTGAAGGGTCAAGCTGAGCTGGTGCTACAAACGGAAAACCGCTGTAACTGGACAGCCTTTCTGCTGATCAAGCTAACAAGTTGGCAATAGAGAAACTGTCTGTACAAGGTATAGCAATGAAACATTTTGAGACTGTTCTTATGAGGCTAAAACCTCCTGGTTCACAGTCGCACTTAGTGTTAGGTATCAAAGGGCTGGTTTTTCATGCAGAACTGCTGTAAGTTTCTGTTTAAAGTTTCTCTCACCGTCTCTATGCATCTCAGTGTTACTGACTGGACTGTAATAAACCCAGTGTGAAATGTACAAAACCTCCATTTTGCTCCCAGTCTGCCTCGTAATCAAACTGTTGTGTGTCAATATGTTTTGTTCCTCTCTTCAATTTCCAAAAACCTGTGTTCTTGTGTCTTTCTCTGCTAGATGATAAAGGTTTTGCAGTACAACAACCCTCCAAGTGCCAGTGTCTTTCTGCCACCACCAGAGGTCTGTTTATTTTCCTATTATTGCCCGTTGATTCTGTTACTGTCCAAATGATCTGTGCCATAGTGGGTCCAATGAAAAGGAGGTGCTGTTTACCTCAGATCCACATTTAGTCGTTTGATTACATGCACAGTGAGATTGAATTACATGAATTTGTGTGAAAAAAAACAGCCTGAAATAAACATTCTCAATTTAGTGCAATGAATTTGGCAAGAGAGTATATTTTGTCCTCACTGTTTCCCACCAGGACTCCCAGGACAGCTCAGACGGCATCCCATCTGCGCCCCGCATGACGGGCAGTCTGGTGTCTGACCGCAGCCATGACGACATCATCACTCGCATGAAAAACATTGAGTGTATCGAGCTGGGGCGCCACAGGCTGAAGCCGTGGTACTTCTCGCCATACCCACAGGAGCTCACCACACTGCCCATCCTCTACCTCTGTGAATTCTGTCTAAAGTACCTCAAGAGCCTCAAGTGTCTTCAGAGGCATTTGGTAGGAAGCAAAATGTTGTCTTATTCAGTCCTTGTTCTCTGCTTGTTAGACATCACTCTCATTTTTTGTGTTCATCATTTTTTACAGACAAAATGTAATCTGAGACATCCTCCGGGCAATGAGATCTACCGCAAAGGCACCATTTCATTCTTTGAGATTGACGGCAGGAAAAACAAAGTCAGTTAAAGCATATTTCTTTCTCTTTTCATCATTTTTTTACATTCATAAATATGTGTTTGTTTTTATTAATTATATTTCCTGATTCATGTTTTCCAGAATTATTCACAGAACCTGTGTTTACTTGCAAAGTGTTTCCTGGATCATAAAACCTTGTATTACGACACAGACCCCTTCCTCTTCTACGTAATGACAGAGTATGACTCTAAAGGCTTCCACATAGTCGGCTACTTCTCCAAGGTACTCAATTATGTCATTTCTTAAGTCTTATAAGTCTGTAAAAGAACATTGTGTTTTACCTACAATCTATTACAGTGAGCTACTTTAATTTCTAGACATTTTCTACATATTGAAATTAATTTATTGGTAAAGTTCTTATCAAAATCAACAATAGAAAGTGCTCCACAGAACTATCAATTACCATCATAAATCACAAACTAATTAAAAAGTAATAAAAGGAGGACATATTGAACCTAACTGTCCAAAAGGAACTTCATCAAACAATTAAAGGATACAGGATATACACCAAAGCAGTGGTTACTTATTTTTTTAAATAAAGTTCATGGTGAAACAGAATATGCATGAAGACCCTTTCTTTCTTTCAAAGGTCTTTTCATTGACATCAATAGTAACCCAATAAAAAGATTGGTAATGACTGACAATTTTTCAACCCAATTTATAACAACACTTGTCTCAAGAAAGAAAACAACAAAGCATAGTTATACAAGATAACCCAATCTCAGTATCAAAAGTATTGAGGGGTGAATTAATATAAACAACATAAATGAATCAATCAGTAAATTATAAACAAATGGTTTAAACTGACAGAAATTTACGTCCCTTTTCCACTAGCACGCCTTGGCCCAACTCTACTCAGCCCTACTTGATTTGCAGCATGTTTCCACTAGCGTGGTACCTCCTAAAACAAGCTAGTTTTAGTACCTACTCCGCTCTGGTTCAAAGCGAGCTGAGTCGATACTAAAAGACACCGTCACGGACTGCCGGCTACTGATTGGTCAGACAATGTTGTCATCGATGAGTCATGAGCGCGACAACCTAGCATGCTAGCGGTAGCTACCATTAGCTTACCCTCTCATATGTCTTTTCTTTGCAGCTCGATTGCTCTCGTCCTCGGCTTCATTCTGTTGTGTAGCTTCCAAAACTCTCCTGTGCTTCTCAAGGGGTATTTCTTCTTACCACCTGCAGCCTTCTTCTGCTTTCCTTTTTTACTCGGTTTGTGACAAAAAGCCACAGATTGTTGTGTCGCGCTCAAAATGACGTCACCGCAGTGCCGCTCATCTGTTTACATCGACACTGCACCCCGTTGGGCAGGTCACTGGGGCTAATGGAAAAGCAGCACAAGGCGAGTAGAGTAGAGCCTGGAAGAGTCAAGTCGAGTAGAGTAGAGTAGGGCTAATGGAAAAGGGCCAATATTTGAAGGTAACGTATGCACTAAAAGGATAAGAAGAAAGAAAAAAAAAAATAAAAAAAACAAGAAGCTGCTCAGAGATAACTGTTGTGGGTTCCTCAAAGAAAGTCAGAAGGAGCTGCATGAAGACCTTTTTGATAAAGGTTTTTTTGTAATGTAATATTTATTTAACCAGGTTTATTTACATTAAGATACTGAAATCTGTTGAACATGGGAGTCCTGGCCGAAACAACGTCACAAAAAGTTTCACACAAATAATGAGGAACGCTCCGTGGCAAAGGGTTTGTACAAGTTAACAAATGGTAGCATTCAGTGGATACACCAGTGAAATGGTCCTTTACTCAGGTAGGCAATAAAGTCCAGACTAATGCAGCACTCAAGTATTCAGAAAACTCAAGCTCAGATCAAGATGATGGAGCAACAACTCTAAAAGCTTGTTTGCCAGAGACAGTTTTAAAAATATCTGTTATGTTGAATATCAGTCGAGAACATAAATAGGAAGGTAGTTCATGTTTTATAGATTAGATTACATTGAACTTTATTAATCCCTTTCGGGAAACTCTCTCAGGGAAATTGAGATTCCAATAGTAGTTGAAGTACACAGAAAGATCAACAAAAAGATAGCTGTAAACAAAATATCAATAAAATGCAAAATAAATATAAATAAATGAAAGCAAATACATGTATAGGCTGGTTACTGCTCCTTCCTGTCTTTTATCTTCCTGTTACCCCCCCCCCCTCCCCCCCAGTGAGGTGTTGAACAGTCTGATGGCCTGAGAAACAAACAAGTCCCTCAGTTAGTTGGTCCTGCACATTTGACATTATTAAGGAAATATACATATGACCAATTATATGAGGAAGTGGCCAACTGACTTTTTCAAAGAAGACAATTGTATGTGCAAAAAAAACCAAAGACAGACAGATTTTAGGGAAGAACTCTTTATTGAGTCACTAAATTTCAGGGAGGATGATGTAACATGCAGTAGAGAATCTCACCATGATTAGTAATCGGTCTATACTTTGCTTCAATAAATACCTATCTAAAAGTATCCCAAGAAACACTTCTGTGATATTGTGACTTTGTGAAACACATAATTTTTGCTTTATTGACATATGCACAAGTCTCAATGTATAGAGGTTTCAGTAGAAAACATTAAAATAAAACCAGTTGTATAAGTTGCTTTTGCAAAACAAACTGTAAATGTCAATATCAGTATAAATGATTAATTTTACATTAATTGATGTTTCTACAAAAGCTATTTTTTTAAATAATACAATAATGGGACTGAGTATGGACCCTTGTGGAACACCGTTGTTAACAATAAAAAAAACTAGACAGTAGATCGTCAGCTCTCACCACAGTGGTAGTTACTGCTTTTGTTGTCTGCAGGAAAAAGAGTCGACTGAAGATTATAACGTTGCCTGTATCCTCACACTCCCTCCTTACCAGCGGAGAGGTTATGGAAAGTTGCTTATAGAGTTCAGTAAGTGCTCAGGAAACGCTCTTTCTACAATCCACCCTTTTTAAAAATCTTTGTTCATCCAAGTCATGTTCATAATGTTAATTGTCTTTATGCGTGTTTGTGCCAGGTTATGAGCTGTCAAAGGTAGAAGGTAAGACGGGCACTCCTGAGAAGCCGCTCTCTGATCTCGGTCTTTTGTCCTATCGATCGTACTGGTCTCAGACCATCCTCGAAATTCTCATGGACCTAAAACCCGACAACGGAGAGAGGCCACAGATAACCATCAAGTATGTGATTGTTTGCATTATGTCTCAACATTTCAGATCCAGTTCACTGATTGGTTCTCTAATCAGTCGACCTTTTATGTTCTGTACCTCCAGTGAGATCAGTGAGATCACAAGCGTAAAGAAAGAGGACGTCATTTCAACTCTTCAGTACCTCAACCTCATCAACTACTACAAGGTCAGAGATCTGCTCTGTTGGCCATTTTTAACTTGTCGTTTTGTGTGGATGGGTGTCAAATCAAATAAATTTACTGTGGCTTTTGAACAAAAGCAGGCCCCTCATCTTAAGAATGGAAATATTCACCCCTTAGGCTTTCTGAATTTCAAAGTGAGGCAAATAACTGAAATCTAAATGGATTGACATCAAGGTTAGGTGATGTGATGCAATCTGCTGCAAAACAGTGGAAACTTCAGAGACAATGGGCCCGAAGGAAACACTTGAGTCAAGTGTTTGCTGTGCAGTTAGCACTTCAATGTGTTATATAATGCAGATAGTTTTTAATGTTAATAAGAGGAAAAAGGTCATGAAGACTTTCTATATATCCATTAACAAGAAAAGCTCTCAGATAGCACAGACCTCCACCAGTGCCACAGTCCTCACCCATATTATGATTTTCACCATAAATACTATTCATACCTTTATTTCATATTAACATTTAGACTCCTTGACCATGAAAACATTAAAGTACGCACAAATGCTGAAAAATGGTTCTATTTTGCAATGTTAAAGAGTCCTTTAAAAATTTCTAGATCCAGACCATGATCCGGATCACTCCCAAAATCTAACGAGTTGTTCCTTGTCCCGATCCGGACATTTCCTGAAAATTTCATCGAAATCCGTTTAGAACTTTTTGAGTTATACTGTGGATTGCAGCCAGAATATCTAAGGGGAACCCACATACGGTCAGACACATGTGTCTTACATGCAGTCTTTACTCTATTAATACTTGTCTTTGTACCTCTGAGGCTGGCACAGAGGGGGGGCCACTTTGTCCTGCCCTCTCATTATGCCCACATGACCCAATACTGAAGTCAAATGGCACAGAGGTGTAAATACTATGTCTTGAAATGGCACTGTTGGTAAGGCAAGAATAAAGATGAGATGCCATAGTGCCCCTTGAATTAATTATCTAAATGAGGGCCCAGCTAATCACAGCAGTGCTTGTGTTCAGACCGGCATTGGCCCCAGACTCTTATATTGCCAATAAACAATTATATATTATCATAGTGGCAATAAATACTTTTGATTTTTGCACCTCAAGTTCAACCAGTCCATGACTACCAAAGCTAAACTAGAACAACCTGAACATACTGCCATACTTTCTTCTATTCTCCACAGTTAACACAGGCTGCCTACCTAGTTTAGGTTACAGCTCACAGAACTGATAAACTGTCAGCCTTGAAATCACACAGTTTATATCTGACTTTAGGTAGAATAATTACTATTTTGAGAAGTCCTTGTCAATTGAGAAGAAGTTGAACCTCCTCCTTTAGTAACTCAGCCAGGTTGACCCTTTTCATCTAGAGCAGTATTCTCAGCCACTGACAAAAACCTTATCGCATATTACATACCGTACTAACATTCTTGATTTTTTGGTTTTGTTTATGTATTAACAGATATCAGCATCATTTTCTTGAAGCTGGTTATTGTTTGTAAGGTCCTAAGGTCCTATCTGTGTCTTGTCTTAAATCCAGGGCCAGTACATCCTGACTCTCTCAGAGGACATCGTAGATGGACACGAAAGAGCGATGCAGAAAAGACATTTACGCATAGATCCAAAATGTCTTCACTTCACACCAAAAGACTGGAGCAAGAGGGGGAAGTGGTAGAGCCCCTGCCTGGTTCACTGAACACCTGCTCTAACCTCCAGATAACAGACTCGAAGCAAACTGTGGATCAGACATCAGTTTTTATCAGGCTGTCTCATCGAGGTCGAGGAAACCTTTTTGAAGCTGAAACAGACCACTCTTCACAAAAGAAGCAAGGAACAAATATTCACTGGAGATCTGTAAGCTTTTATATTGTGAATATTCACAACATTTTGAGAATTTGACGGCTTTCGGTATTTTATAAAAAAAAGGAACAACAATTCAGCACACCCTCTACCGTTTAAAAGATCCAGTTAATGGCAGTGCAGTCACAGTGAGACTTTTGGAAAGATCTAAAGGTGTAATTACATACTGAGATGGCATACTAAAATTATGGAAACAATTTTTTAAAAACCTTCTTTGGTAAATCCATTTTTATAAAGAAACCTACAGAGTATTTATTTTCCTGGAACTCTGAAAACAAGCATTCTTTTTGTCTTTGCCAAACATAAAATCCATTGCCCAACTTTTCTCTCATCTTTGCTGAATCCATTTTATCTGCCATAGAGAAAATCAAAAAGTCCATTCAAAAACATGATACGTATTTTTGTACTACACAGAAACTTGGCTGTAAATGTGTTATAGCTAAGCACCCTGTGGTACCCTTGTCCTGCATTTTTGCTTTACTTTTCACAAACCTTGAACCCATTTAGACCTGAAGCCACCCAAAAGCACCCTTAAAGATTCAAGAACTGTGCTTAAGAATTACAGCAAACCTGCAGGTTTTCTGAAAAACCGTACAGAATTTCAGCATTTACTGAAATCTTTCGTTTTAAGCCTCACTAACAGGTACAGATATGAAAAGGAAAAAACATTGGAAAGTTACAAATTGGGTTTAAAAGTCCTGCCAAATCGATTTTTTTTTTGTTTTGTTCCTTTCTGTTGAAGGGGCTTGTGGAGCAGAAAAACATGACACGTCTTTCTAAACTCTCAGTTCATAATGAGATGGCCAATACCTTCTGTAAAGAAAATGATCTTTTTAACTCCCTGGATTTTATTGTGTAATAACTGTACAGCCTCCTCCTACACCTGTGTTTCTGCATGTGTCCCAGCCACATACTGACTGTTTTGAAAGTCTGCTCTGTGGCTTGTAACCCCTCCTCCCCCTCCTGTCTCACATTTTTTGGCAGCCAATCAGTGCAGGGCTTGTCATCATAACCTCTTGTGGCCTTCACACCCCCTCAGATCCAAGTGTATCCAAAGGGGAGGGAAAAAGAGCTGCATCCAATCCTCTACAAAGATTAAACTTTTCACTCTTATTTAACTTCAATAAAATCCTTGATAGACATCGAAGACATGATGTAAACGGTCAAACCCAACAGGACTCTGGACCTTTAACAGTTAATCATTGCCTTTGCCCTTAAATTCAGCATCACTGCTTTTTACACCATTAATTTAACAATTCAAAACCCTCAGCATCCTCCTCCACACAGCACCATCACTGGATCAGATCTCATTAAGGTAGGATCAATAAAATGCTTCATGTCTAAATGGGTCAAGGGTAAAAAGAAAAGGAATTCAAGCACACGTGAAATCTGTGAACACTTGAAAAATAAGTTCTTACATCGGAAATGTGTGTTTTGTAAGCTTAAAACTTCCTGAAAGCACTGGTTTAAGTTATTTGTTGCACTCAAAACCACCTATTTCAGTGATTTATACATTTGCCTTCACAGTCGATGGACTTACCAACCCACATTTGCACCCCGCTCAAAAAATAACTTCATTGTGATTCCCTTTGAGTGCCTGTATTTGAACATATCATACATTAACCTCCAGGTCTCTGCTTTGGAGTCATCTCACTTTGAAAGGTAAATTCAAATAATGAGAAAGAATAAATGTACATTTAGTGAAACAACACGGATGAAGAGATAGAAATGTACACGTCACAGCCTACAGGGCTGAACATCACATCATGTTTGTCCTGCAGAAGTAGCTCTGCCTTCATTTCCCTCTAATTTAAATAGCTGGAAGTTGTTAGACTCTTTGTTTGTGATCATTCAGGTGACCGTTTCTTCCTTTTTTTCACATTTCTCCTGCCATTTTCATCTGTACAGTGTGAAATGAGACAAATTAACCCCTTAATTTAAGCATATGTCCCCCTATCCTGTACATAATGGACCTGATTGTATAAAAATAGCTTAGAAGACAGAAGCCATGTTGAACTGTTAGAGGAATGTAAATTTTGTGTACAGTTGTCATTTTTTTTACTTAATATAAACTAACTGGCTGAACAATACAAACAGAAAAAAGTATGTGAAAGTGATAAAGAGTGGGTTTGTATTTTATGTTTACATGTCACAAAGGATTCCTTGTTAAAATGCTTTAGTATATCTCAAAGTGAAACAGTGGAGAGTATGACTTCAACATTTGATATGAAACTCGTTCAATTGATAAAAAAAAAACATCATGAACTCTCAAGTGTCTCAATGTGTCATTGGAAGTTACAATTTCACACTTTATGTTCCAGGATTGTTATGGCACGGGACACCAAACTATCTCAAACTTTCCATCTACAAACTTAGAAAAACAAATGCACTATTTAAAGCAGGGATCATCAACTACACTGAAACAAGGCCAGCTTTTTCCCTTGGCATATGCTCTGGGGGCAAGATTTAAGAAAACACTTAGAATAATTAAAACAATTATAATGAAATGTTTCGATCCACCAGTCCTGAAGCAGCCACATGAGGTTTCATTAATAGTTGAGGGTATCAAATGAAGAAAAGCTGTCCTTAAAACAAAAAATGTTTACTCTGCACACTACCTCATGCTTAGTAACACGAAAGACCAATAGGGCAAACAAAAAAGAAAATGTTTAAGATTGAAGTTGTTTTTAACTCTGTAAAAAGTCAGAATTCTGGAAGATTTTCTTTTTAAATTCTGAGATTAGTTTTAGTATTGTTGGGGGAAAACTCAGAATTCTAAGATTAAATTTAGAATGATGCAGAAAAAAAATCAGAACTCTGACATTTAAAGATGCTATGAGGAGTTTCTAAGTAATTACAAAAAAATCTCACATTTAGATATATGCCTGATCGAAACACACACGTTAAGATGAGTTTTATAGCATCAAAATAGGTTATCTATGGGGTGCTGGTTTGGTGGAGTGGTTAGCAACCAGGCACCCCATGTACATGCTTCTACCGGTCCAGGTTCGAATCCCGCCTGTGACTAGTTTGCAGAATGTCTTCCCCTACTCTCTCTCCCCCTTTCACAAGCCTATCCACTGTCTCTTTCCTATCAGTAAAGGCACAAAAATGCCCCAAAAATACATTATAAAAAAAAAAAGGTTATCTTTAAATGCTATTCCTTAGCTTCGCGGTCGGGTCGGACAGGGCTGGACTGGACTGGATACTCAACTTCAGGAACAAGACAATTAAAACTAGAGCAAATTTATATTATTCGGACACGTCTTAGAGCACCAGGCTGTAAGTAGAGATGTATAGCCGGCTACAAAACTACGGTACTAAGTTTACCAAAAATTGCTTGTTGTCACACATCAAAAACTACCGCTACATAACTAGAAAGAGATACATTACCTCGTCACTTTGCATCCTGTAAGTTGTTGAAAAAAGAAGTTGTAAATCAATGCAGAGTTCTGAGGAAGGTCCGAGCTGCATTCATTAGTATCACAACAAACCCACGCTTTGGCTTGGGTTACGTCTTTACGGCGGTCGCTGCACGTGCTCATGGGCAGCGGAGTCTTTATGTCGCCGGAAATAGATTCTCCTCATAGCACCATTAAGCAGAAATTACGAGGAGAAAAGCAATAATTTTGAGAATTAATCCATATTTGACATTGCATATATTGTTGATTTTTCAATGTCCAAATCCTTCTCTGGAAAATAATAGTCAGGGAGCCGGATGGAAAGCTCTGAGGGGCCTGATGTGGCCCCCGGGCCGCCAACTGGTGATCACTGATTTAAAGCAACAATATGTAACTTTTCCACCATATAATAGTTGTGTCAAAATTATGTGTATGAGCTTTCAGCAATGAGGTTGCCCCTGGTTGCCTGCCTTTAGTGCCATGCACCTATGATAGCGAGTTTGTAAGAAATATGAAAGCTTTATGGCTCTATTCCACACAAAAGCCTTCAGCTAAAAGAGAAGACAGTTAGCCTGCCTTGGTACTTCTGTTTGATAAAGTGAGATTAAATCTGGAGGCAATGATGGATGAAACTCACAGGGGATGGAGCTAGTGGCCAAGCAACAAGCTGGACAAAAGGATAAACTTTTTTCCCCTCTAAGTAATCGTACTGATCAATATTCAAACTATGGTTTCACTGTGGGAAAGTAATTACTGCGAGTGCAATGTTTTTAGATTTAATTTACAGCTACAGCAAGAAATTAGTCATAGCAGTGTTCATTAAGACAGCGTTATTTAATTTAGTTGTCTTTTGCCTAATGTATCTTTTAGTTTCAGTACTAATTTAGTCATCTAAACTGTTTTAATTTTAGTCTTGTTTAAGTTCATGAAAGTTCACAACATTTTAGTAGACTAAAATATGAAGTGTAAAGTGTAAGGAATTTTTTATGTTTCCTTGAATTTCTGAAGTCATGCTTTAATCTTGGATAAAAAAAACAAACATCTAAAAACCCTTCACTGAATGCTAGTAAAGTTTGAATGTATAAAATAACAAAAGCAAAATTAACTTGTGTGAAATGCAGTCACCTTTGTTTAGGCTACCTGGCAGATTATCTCAGTTACTACACCAGAACTGACAACAAACAGTGAACCTGCTCTACATGAATATATAAATTCATTAAGAGAGTAGCCCTGATTGGATCGCTCCCCATCTTACCACACCATCACCAAGCTAAGGCAGCTGTTATTGGATGTCCCTCCATCCAACCGTATTCGACCTTTCCACACAACCATAGTAGCTGTGATTGGATATATTCCTAACTTTTCTCTACTTTCTACATGACCAAATTAGGTCTGATTGGATAAAGTCTTTGTCAAACATTGTTGTCTTGTTTTTATCCACTGACGAAAATGTCATTTGATTTAGTTTAAGTTTTTGTCCATCTACACTGGTATTTATTAGTTATTGTCTGATTTTTGTCAGGGGATAAAAGGTTTGTTGACGAAAACTATGACGGAAATAATTAGTCAACAAAATTAACACAGAGTCATAGAGGAATTATCTGGTTGGAAGGATGCAACTTTGATAGTTTTAGTATTGGATTCCTTTCTGACTTTTGTCCTCACCTTGTTGCATTGGTTGTAAGTTGTAGGATTGGACATTATATTCCACAAAATCAGACCTCTACTTAATTTTACTGCACACATAGGCCATGACAGACATGGTATTCAAACCAGCAACCTTACTGTCCACGGTACTTGCCACTGTATTAATTAAAAGACAAACTAAAAGCAACTAAAAAAACAATAAATAAATACACAGACTCATGAAGAGTGAGTGTTAGAGGTTTATTTAAATTGTCAGACCTTGTAGAATAAACAATAGTTTTTTACTTTTGATGCAGTAACATTTTGGTTGAAAATGTGGGTTATCAATGTTTCAGGATAGTGGAGCTTTTCATTGCTGACCACCATGGGCCCCCATCAGCACCTAAACGCTATAAAGGTTTTTCTTTTGTCCTTGTGGGATTTCATGAATTTATATCCTGAAACATAAAGTAACAGGGAATAATGTCTTCAAATCCAGCGCAGTGTCCACAGATTAGACAGGGGCTGTGAAGTTTGTTGAACGACCACAAGATGGCAGCATTGTACATTTATTTAACGAGTGAACGTAGCTGCATCATGGCGTCGATCACCAAAACTTGAAACCCGGGCTAAATTAAGCTAGATATTTGGAAAAGTTCATTCTCAACATGTCTGTTATCATGTTATATTTCAGCCGCAGAGGTTGTAAGTGGTACTGAACAAGAGATGGGCGACTGGATTGTGTCAAAACCAAAATATATAAGGCGAAGTATGACCCTTCACCGCTCAGTCATTACCATAGAGGAGTTAAAACTGTTAGCTTGGTTGCTAATAACGGCTCAACCGTTGGGCAGAAACAGGTAAGCTAACAAGAATAGTCAGTGAAGTCCGTTAAACTTTAGTAAGGTGCTCATTTTGAGGGGGAATAATTGTTTTGATGCGTTTCTGTCTGCAGTTTCATGAATACACTGGACCCAAGTGCATGAAAGGATGGAGACATTATATCAATATTGTGCTCAGGTAGAAAAATACATAGCTGTTTTTATCAAAGTTGACCAAAGTACTAGTATATCTGGGATTACCCTTAGCAGAAAGTAGGATGGTTGAAGTTCTTAACTATGCTTGAGTATAAATGTACTTGTAGTGTACTAGAAGGTATACTAATTTAATACTTCTTTAGACTAAATTGGAACATTTTTAGATGTCTGAAAGAATGCTTAAAATATACTTTATAAGGTCATTTTAAGTTTTCAAAGGTAAACTTTAAAGTTTACAACAAGTATGCTTCTCTTTATACTACTAGTGTAGTTGGTATGTACTTGTAAGTCCACATTTTAGTTTGCCAAACTACACTTATGTGATCTAAAAAATATATTTTTTTGCCATTTTACTACTTTGCATGTTGTTATACTGTAAGTTGTCTTGTAAATGTGCTTACAATATTACTTGCAGCCTACTTTTTATATACTTGAAATAAGTATTTGTAAAGTTAACTCATTCTATATGTACACTAGACTGCAGTGTATAAAATCACAAGACAGAATATTGAGAACAAGTTTAATATACTTCACATTTTAAAAATTACCTTGCAGTTTATTTACAAACATCTGCTTAAATCATTAAAGATGTGCATTTCAACACAAAGCATAGAGCCTCTTCAAAATTAAGCCCTTCTTTGAAAACATTTTTATTTAGCTAAATTACATGTAAGCAAATGACTTGACCATATTCTGTACCTAGATCAAGATACTAAGTATTCGTACTTTGTGGCAGAAGACAGGAAAAGGTATTCTAACGTATAAATATTAGTTTTAGTATTTAAGTATAACTGTCAGTCTTAGTATACTAATTCTAAGTCATTAGTATACTAATTATTTACTTAGTCTTAGACTTTTCTTTATACTTTTCAGTGTAAACAAAGTATACACCACTATACTATTCTAAAGTATAGAAAATATAGTATATGAAAAGTACACATCAAGTATACTACCTCAGTAAAATAAGTACACTTATGGTACAGTTGAATCCTATGCCTAAGGGTAGACATGGGAATCACAAACCAATTCCAATTGAATCAATAAATCTCCCTCAAGGAATCAGTATTAGTTCCTTGCTTAGCATTTCTCTTATCAATGCCTTTCACTTTGCTCTGCGTGCCTTGTAAATAGATGACACTATTATTGAGGCAGTAAGCAGTAGGGATGGGAATCGAAAACCAATTCCAGTTGAGAATCGTTAACAGCTCCATCAAAGAATCGATATCATTAATTTTTTTGCTTATCAATTCCCTTATCAATTCCTTCCACTGACAGGGTTCAGAAGTATCAGAATTGTAGCATAATTTTCATTGCACCTACTACACAACCTTAAGTGAGTGGAAACACCAGCAACTTGCAGAAGCAGTTATCTATGCTGTGACTTGTTTGGCATTGTTGCCACTGAAAATCAGACCAACATTTGCCCACATGAAAAATCTGCAGGAATCGATAAGGGAATCGTTAAAGAATTGGATCGATTAGCAGGATCGTTAACAGCATCGACATTGATAAAATCTTATCAATTCCCATCCCTAGTAAGCAGAAACGATAACAAAGAAGTCACAGTTGTAATTGTGTCATCCAAGGAGCAGAGGTTATCTTTTTATTTTTGTGGTTGTTTTTTTCACAATATTTAGTAGGAGTAAACACCAGCAGCTTGCAGAGGCATTAAGTTATGGAGCATGGTATATCAGGAGTGACACAGTTTCACCTGAAGACCAATGGAAGCCAAGTTTTGTTACGGAGAATCTGGAGGAACCATGAAAAACAGCAGATCAGTTGGCAGAATCAGTGATGGCATTGGTATCAAAAATACCTTTTCAATGCCCATCCCTAATTAGCACTTCATGAACCTAATGAAATAAAAGTTAAAAGTGCTTCATTTAAAATTTACTGAAAATATTGAGTATTTTGGGGGCGGTTTTCTGTGTCATGCAAAAAGGAAAACAGCTAGAGTTTGATTTGTCAACCAGCTCTTGTAGTCAGAATTATTGGAGAGCATATGATAACATGTATTTATGCATATATTTGCATAAATACGTTTTGACCAAATGATCAGCGCTTAACAAATTTATTCGACTACCACCCAATGTCAGGTTTATGTCACAGTTGCCCTAAATTAACAACACTGATAAATACCCAAATTATTTTTGTGTTTCTGTAATTGTTGATACACCAGTATGTAGAAGCACTTAGTCTTCTCATTTCAGGATATTTCTCAGTACTCAGATGCTGTGATGACTGTTACTAAATTAAATTGATCTCCAAAAACATACTTTGCTTTCTCTCCCCTCCTCTGGACAATCCATCAGTTCATAGTTAACATCTACTTGACTTTCATCATCAGTTATGTTAGAATATCACAAAGTGCAGACTTGGCTCGAACTTCACCCTCCTGCCAACACCACACCATCATTTTAATGATGCTTTGATAAGTACAAGGGCTTAGGGTAGGTATTGGTCCACCCCTGCTGTGATTAAATCTGTTTTTCTGTGCGATGCTGTTCCTCTCTATCCCCTCAGGCCTGTTTCTCAGTACGCCTGTCAGAGTCAGCCGTGGCCCCCAAGAGGACAGAAAGGAATTCACACTCATCTAAAGTTCTCTCCACTTCTTTCTATGTGGGACGGATAACCTGTAAGTAAGAATATTTCCTCATCCTGACTTTCTATGCTGTTTCATTTTGGCTTGATTGGTGAAATTAAGTTTGGTTTCTTTTAATAAATGCATTATTCCTTAGAATAAGATCTAATACAAAGACAGCCTTCGAGATACCAGAATCTTAAACTCTATGTAACTAGTAAAAATCAAACAATGCAATAAAAACAAAAAACTTAGGCGCCTAATACTGTTTTTTAATTACCACAAGGTGTACACTTCGTAATTTGCCCAAATACTTAAACAAGGATTAATCATTCACCTTTTTTATTGTTTAGCATTTAGTGAAAATTAAAAATATGAAGTTACTTAATCCTTTGGTATGTTCCATTATAGCAGATCATTACAATAAAGAGTTAGTGGTGTTATTAAAACTATTTATATAAATTAGATTACCTTTATTGTCATTGATAGTTTCAAAACATAACACATAAAAATGATAAGATTAAAATAACATGAATTGCACATTCCAGAGCGACTACACATGAGATAGATGGTGCATTTAAGGTCCATCTAAGGCATGTCCTGCTGTGAGGAAGAAGCTGTGCTGCAGTGGATGCTTCATGCAGGCTTTAGGAGATCTATGACGCCTCCCACAGGGCAGGAGGTTGAACAGCTGCAAACCTGGATGGGCACAATCTCTGATGAAGGAAGGATCCTGCTGAGGTATCGGGTGTTTGCAATCTAAAGAAGCTATTAAGTATTCAAAAACTAACTTAATATCTACCTACAAGAAAAAATCTGTCAATATTTATTAGAGCTGGGACTTTCCGCTTTTCTCCCGATTCAATTTTTTACAATTTTTTTAGGTGCTGATTCTTTTTAAATTGCGATTCTACAATATTGTTGATTTTTGCAATCTTGAGTTTTTTAGGATTTATTCAGCAATATATTTTAACCAGCTGTTTATACTCTCTCTTCAAAGGCCTGGATTGCATTTAAAAGTGGCTTATTAACACAGACTAAAATAAAGCATGTGAATTAGGAAAAAAATCGATTTATGAACAAAAAAATCAATTAAAAAATCATCAAACAGAAAATCCCGTAACTTCATTGATTTTGTCTCCCACCACTAATATTTATGAATGTAAGTACTGTGATCAGAAATATTTTTTTATTAACCTTCTAATTAATTTATGCACCATTACTTCCCTTATTTAGGTGACTGACTTATTAGAATGTCTTAATATGAAAACCCTTATTTTTAAGCAACAGAAAACTGATTTTAGCCGACACAATGAAGTTATGGCAATAGCAGTTTTACTGATGGAAAACATTTCATAATAGACAAGCTTAATGTGCTTTACGTTGGCTATGAACAAAAGTTACCACCGCCTCACTTGCCACTCTGAGCTCTATGCAAGAATCCCGAGTCCATCTGGGAAAGAGCCCATAGAAAGTGTTCGAGCATGAGCAGAACCCTTTAATAGCATATCCAGCATGTGAATGAACAATTGTTCAGTAAGTCTAATTTTATAATGGCCAATCAGATCATGTAGTAGACGGGGGGCTACTGCAGCAGTGTAAGAACGTAAGCCAGTCTGTAGAACAAACTTAGTGCATACTTGTCAGAAGTGGAGGGAAAATGTCCGTCCCATAGAGAAGTTTGTAATGTTATTTGTTTTTCTAAATAAATGTGTTCTAGATCTGACAAAATTGCCACTGAAGCTGTTAGCATTAACGCTAATCTCTATATTAGCAGTCACTTCCTGCTGTTGTCTAACTTGTAGCTACCACCTCTTCCTGCTGTAGAGGATGCTAATTGGGCCGAGCACAGTCATGTGGATTGGAGCTTGATCTGCCTGATTGTAGACATTGAAGCAGGTGATCCATCTGCACTGCAAGGTTAACTGTAGATACCGCAGATACTTAAAAAGCTTTGCACAGTTTTAACATGATGAGCTGCCGCTGATCTTTGTGTCGTGGGGATAAAAGAATGTACTTTTGGTGAAACAACACAAGAATTCAAGATAAAATATCTTAATACCCTTGGAAATCCCATCTCCTGAGTTCATTTATTAACAATAAAACAATCAGCAACAGATCTTAAAAGGTTTTTGCAGCCTCATCCCACTCGGCTCTGGATTGTAGCCATTTCACAGATTACTGGCTCTCCTCCTGGGAGGCTTTCCATTTAACACCTTCACTTTGTGGGTAAGAAGATAAACTACATCATGAATCATGAATGAGTATCTTGTGTTCTGTTATAAGTCTACATATCTTTCAGTTTTGCAATGATGAAAATTGTTTATAGTGCTCCATTAAAATGTTTTTGATCATTTTTTCAATACAGCTCTCCTGCTTATTTCTCAAAAAGAGGTTGAAAAAGTTTCTCTGCAAACTCAAAATGTCCACAAGGTGTCACTACAGTACTGACTCTTGTGAGGCTCTGTTAGCAGGATGACCTCTGGCGTGACTTGCTGTTTTAAAAGCTCAGACCATCACAAATCATCCTCCAGGGATACTGCTTATGTTACTTGGTTGTAAGTAAGTGCATATTGTCTCAGTCTGCAGGGCTTTTTATAGACAGGCAGTCAGATGGGTCAACAGATTGACAGATAGATGCAAAGATAGATATGAAAAGGAAATAAATACAATAACATGTAAAGAAGGAGAATTTGGAGAAATGTTTCGCTATTTAAAAAATGAATATCAGGTGAGGCAGAATATCTGTCTGTCTATTCTGCTGTCTGTCTGTTAAATGTAAATGGGATATCATGAACTGGTGGATGACAGCTGTGTGGGATGGTAGAAATTGTAGAAACTATTGTCTCTTAATGAATGTGGGTAAAAACATTACAGATTGGTGAAAATATTGCAACCTGGATGACTAAGTAAAATAATAGCCTGCAAAGTCACAGGGACGTAAATATCACTGCTTAAAACAGCAGTGTGAATGGGGCTGGTGATGGCACCTTGTCCTAAAAAATCTTCCACTTAATTCTCACCCTCCAGAAAAATGACAGCTTGTCAAAACTTCAGGATAAACAATGCCCATAAATGGTCCTAAATAAGATTAAAAAGAAACAGAACCTCTCTTCAGTTTTTTTCTGGATGATTATTTAGAAATTAGGGAAAATATTTAATTTGGTTAAACATTTTAATTTGGTGAAATATTGATTTTGGTTAAACATTCTCATTTACTTTGCATTTCTTTAATATTTTTTGTTTGTCATTAATTTTATATTTCCTTGTTTTTAGCGACTCTCTCTAGTGGGCATGTTGGAAATCAAATTAAGTGTCCGTGAGATTATTTTTGGCATCAGAAAGTTATTTTACTCTGAGTAATATCGTATCCAACTTGAAAATTGTGTTTATTGGCAAACGTCATGTCTATACAAAGTCAGTTTTAGTCCAATCCAAAGGTGTCCAATTCCAAACAGCACTTGGATGCAAAGCCCATTCCTGAGTGTCAACATGTATCTAGAAATGAAAATGAAAGCTAAATTAATTATTGCTTTCAGTAATTAATTTATTAAAAACAACATAAACCCCCATTTATTAATACGTTTCTGACATTTTTAGCTGGGTTATTAAAGACAACATAGCAAACAGCCACAGCCATATTTGGATGATCTTGACTGCTCCTGAATACCATGTCAAACATTCCCAGAAATTTTCACCAAAATCTGTGGAGAATTTTTCAGTTATAAGTGAGGATGTGGAAACGGACCTGTCCTGCTATGTCAACAAATCCTTTAAATATTATTGAGTCTGGATCACCACTAAAATTTAATTAACGCTTCCTTGTGCCATGACCAACAGTTCCAGAATTTTTTTTTAAAATCAAAATCTGTGGAGAACTTTAGGCCTAAATTGTCAAAATGTGGAAAACTGCTCTAACTTCCAATTCTAAAAAATATATATAAAAATTTCCAAGATCTGGATGAAGACCAAAATATAATCACCTCTCCCTTGTGCCATGTCCAGCATTCCCAAAAAATTACCTCAATACCTGTTAAATTGTTTAATCATTAATGAAAATGTGGAATACTGGCCCACCTGCAATGCAAACAAATCCTGTAAAGAAATTTGTGAATTTGGATTCGGATCACTACGTAAACCAGGTAACTTCTCCCTTTTGCCATAACTAACATTCCTAGAAAATTCCCTAAAATTCTGTGAAGAATATTTTTGAATTATGAAAAAAAATGTGGAAAAAGTGCCCTATCTTGAAACACAAAAGAAATGTAAAGACTCTCAAATCCAGACTGGATCACTACAAATATCTTTTCACTTCCAAGTGCCATGACCAAAACTTCTGGATTTGTTGTTCACAAAATCTGTGGAGAACGTTTTAAGTTAATGGTGAAAATGTGATAAACTGCCCTATGTGCAATGTATACAAATTTGTAAAAAAAAAAAAAAAAAAATCACAAAATAAATGCAATCACTTCATCGATTTGCCTTGGAAAACATTCCCACAAAATACACTTAATATCATGAAAAATTTTGATTAATCATAGAAAATGTGGAAAAATACCCTATCTTGCAACGGTAAACATTTTTTAAAAAAAGATTCCTGAATCCAGATCTGGATCACCACCAAATTCTTATGACTTCCTTGTGCCATGACCAACATTCTCAGAAAATGTCATCAAAATATGTGGAGAACTTTTTCAGTTATTTGTAACAGTGTGGCAAACTGCTTTAGTTCTCAATGTGAAGATATCCTTTAAAATATTCAAGTATCTGGGGTGCTGGTTTGGCGGAGTGGTTAGCAACCATGCACATCCCATGTACATGCTTCTGCCGGTCCAGGTTAGAATCCCGCCTGTGACTAGTTTGCAGAGTGTCTTCCCCTACTCTCTCACCCACTTTCACAAGCCTATCCACTGTCTCTCTCGTCAATAAAGGCACAACATGCCCAAAAATTACATTTAAAAAAAATAATATTCAAGTACCCAGAGCTGGATACAACTATAATCCATTCACTGCGTCCTTGTGCCATGACCAGTGCTCCCAGAAAGCTGAATGAAAATCCATTGAGAACTTTAGAGTTATCCTGCCCAAAACAAAACCACAAACAGACAAACAAAAAATGTCTAACCTTTTTGGAAGACATATAAAGACATACTGAAACCTGGTATATTTCCTTGCCATAACCGTAAAACTCGACCAAGCACTTTAATGGATTTGTGTGATTGCAGTCAACCAGGCTGCTAACAAACCCACGTAGATGATTTCTTGTTTTTCAGAAAAACTGTGCATCAACTGGTGCCTCTGTTTTTATTCTCCTTATCTCCCAAAGACACACACCAGCTCCACCACCAGCTACGCAGACTGCTGCCTCTCCTCCCCTGCCCCCACCCAACCCCACAGCAGAGCGGAGCCGCTGACCTGCTAACACACACACAGCCATATGGTACGGCCGGGCCAGGACTCCATACAGTAATTAGGGGGATGGTGCCGGACACTCTGCTCTGCTGCTGTGACAGGTTAAGACGCACTGTTCTCCCAGGTATGTTTCTTTTTCTAAGGATTAAAAAGCAGCATCTGTGGATCCACTGCTGTGCTGTCATTGTTCTTGAAGCAGGTTGATTGTTTGTTGTGGCCTCAGCCCACCCGGGTGACGTTTGTGGAGTACACAGAGGTCTCTACAAATAAACACACCATCGCACACACACTGACATTTTCACCTCTGCCCTTAAGTCTGCTCCTGAAGCCTTTATCTCGCTCGTGCAGAAATGTCACAAGAATGAGGCTTTAAGTGAGCGCTGTTTGATCGCACGGCTGCCTCTTTCCATGAATATCTGAGTACGAGAATAATGCAGAAATAATGAGGAGGCTTTTTATCTTGATACAGCATTGCATCAGCATCTAATCTGCCACAATTCAAACGCACGTGTCATGCTATTATCCCAGGATCTTTAGGATGCTCGATTCAGCACAAATTTAAAATTCACAGTCCTGCAAGTGAAGCATTTTGCGGCGCGGTTTAAGACACAGAGCTCTCCCACTTGGCCGCTGCTGTCCATCCGTCGCTGCCTCAACCTCACTCTGACAAGGAGACGAGGAGGGGGGGAGGAGAGAGAGAGAGAGAGAGAGAGAGAGAGAGGAGGAGAGAGAGGGGGGCTGGCTTTAGAGCGATGTGAATGGAATAGAATCGGCGAGAGAAAGAGGGAGGAGGACGGCACAAATCAACCTGCCTCTTGACTTTAGCAGCAGAATTAGAGGGAAGCCGGCTCAGAGATTCAAGGAAGTGTGTTTCATCCGTGTGTCTGTCGGCTGATTTTATTTTTGGACAGAGGAAGGGAGAGAGAGAGAGAGAGATCGGCAGACAAGGAGGAGGAACTGAAGCAAAAAGAGGAGGAGGAGAACGAGCCTCACCGTGGAGATAGATAGCAGAAAAATGCTGTCATGGGGAGAGCGAGGGAGGGAGTCGGCAGAGAGGAACAGGATGAAACAAGGCAGGGTCGAGCGGAGCTGAAATGTTGGAGGTAAGCCTTTCTCTTTTTTCCGCTGCGTTCAGCTAACAAGAGAATACACATTCCAGCCTCCCCGCGTCCCTCTTTCTGATGATAATGAATTCGGATGGATGGGATGTGCACGCCGCGGACGCCACATACCTCCGTACAGGCATGCTCAATCCAGCCGGAGACAATGTGTGAGAGCGGCAGAGGAGGTGAAAGAACCGCTCAGTATTATCACATCACCAGCCTCACACCTCTTTGCCCATTGGGCCGATGTCAGCCTGTGAAAATGGATTTTACATGCCAATCTAAGGTGCCCCGAGCATCTCATTTAGATTTGGATCCTCACAACCTTTGTCGCATTTCATCCCCGGCCTTCCCCCTCCACCTCCCCTCCTCCTGACTCTAACCCCCTCTCCCTCTCTCTCTCTCTCTTCTCCATTGTGTTGCACTTGTCTCAGAATACAGTGTTTTGACATTGCCCTGAAATATCCGTGACCAAAACAACAAAAAAAAAAAAAGAAAAAGAGAAGCCTTGCTTTGGCTGTGTTGGAGCACTCGCTCGTGGCTGCAGGACTCAGAGAGATGATGAGGGCAAGGTGGGGGAAGGAGGAGGGGAGAGAGGGGGGAGGATAGGGATGGAGGGACACTGGAAGAATGGGGGGTGAGGAAGAAGATGCAGGAACAAAAAGAGGTGCAGGATTTTTGGGGCTCATGAGATGAAGATGAGAAACAGGGCAGCAGCGTGACGGGAAGGTTTGTGTTGATGGAGAGCATTGTGACACTGCTGCATGTGATGATGAGCACAAACAATGATGAAATGGAGAAGCACCACCAGGACTGGGGTGTTGTTTTTAAGGTGGGAGAGAAAATGGGGAATCAACCCCCCCTCCTCCTCCTCCTCCTCCTCTCTCACCCTTCTCCTGCACTCTCTTTCTAATTTAGGATGGGGCTGATGTGTGTTTATGTGATATGATAGGGTTTCAGGGGATGGGATGGATAGGCTGCTGAAGGCAAAGAAAGGCAGAGATGGAGAGAGATGCTGTGGGGGGTGGAGGAGGGGAGGGAGGGCAGCAGCAGCAGCAGTGCCTTACATAAGCCAGTGCACTCAAAGGACGGGCCATTTAATTTACATTGAGCCGCACGGCTCCTCGTGCAGTGCGGCGCTGGCTGTGGTTTGACATTAGCATTCTAAACAATATAAATGCAGTCAGAGCAGACTTGATGGACGGACGGACAGACGGACGGATGTGTGAGGGCTGAATGTGACCTGGTGGCTTTGTGTTGGTGTGTTTGTGTTTCTGATGAAGGGGCTGGTGGGAGGGTGGGATGTTTTTCAACAGGGTCAACTTTGAATGAGTCCGTGTATGGGCATTTACTCCACCTTTCTCTCTGGACCTGCAGAGATGATCTCAACATGTCTGCATGGAGAATACTGACATAACTGCAGTGATGAGCAAACTAGCAGTAAAATGTACAAAACTCAATTCAAATGAAGTCGGATGTTGAGTAAAATGTAAATTAAAAATAGAATACAATGACGTTCATATACTTTTCAGCCTATATGCTATTGAATTCACCACAAAGACAATATATTTGATGTACAAACTGATCAACTTAATTGTTTTTGCAAATATTCTTTCATTTTGAATTTGATGCTTTCAACACTTTCCATGAAAGCTGGGACAGGAGCATGTTTACCACTTCATTACACTCCCTTACATTTGAGCAACTCTCAATAAGTGTTTTGGAACCAAGGGCACTAATTGTTGAAGCTTTGTGGATGGGATTCTTTCATATTCCCGTTTCTTTCAATGTACAACTTCAACTGCTCAATAGTCCAGGTCTCAGTTGTCGTATTTAGTGCTTCATAATGCACCATGCAGACATTCAGGTCTGGACTGCAGGCAGGTCAGTCTAGTGCCTGCACTCTGTCACCCAAGAAGCCATGCTGTTGTAACTCATGCAGAATGTGCCCTGACAGTGTCTTGGTGAAATCAGCAGGGACATCCCTAAAAAATGCATCTCTTGGATGGCAGCATATGTTGCACCAGAACCTGTATGTGTCATTCAGCATAAATGGTTTCCTCATAGATGTGCAACTTACCCATGCCATGGGCACCTACACATCCCTATTCCATCACTGATGTTGGCTTTTAAGCTTTGTGCTGATAAAAGTCTGGATTGTCCTTTTCCTCTTTGGCCCTGAGGACATGATGTTGAAAAACAGTCTGAAATGTGGACTCCGACCGCAGCAGACTTTCCCACTTCTCAGATGAGCTCAGAAAAGTCACAGCCTCCTCCTACTGAAAAGCGAATGGACTTTGAAAAATTATAACGCTATTACAAACTACTGGAAAATGTAATTAAGCTATTTACAACGCAATTTGTAATGACTTTACTGTCCATCATTTCAGATCTGCTGCTGCACACTCTGCCTTTCACAGTCTGAATTAGCAATATCTGTCAGAACTGTGAAATCCCCGGACTAATCCAACACTACACTTTACTAATTAAGCACATTGCATACACAGGGCGACACAGTGTGTTCACATTCAATAAATCAGTCCATCAATTTTTCCTTGTAAGGCTTCAGTTCAGGGCCAATTTTATTTTCTAACACAGCAGATTTAGACCGCACTCTTTTTTTATTTACAAAGACCAAACATAAATCAGCTGGGGCTGAAAAAAAGATGACTGCAGTGTTGAGTTCTGAAATGAATAAATAAAGAGCAGAGGAGCACTTTTGGCTCCATCTTCTCGAAGGATGGGATTTTTGAATGAGTTTTTTTAGACATATGCCTAAAATAAGGTCTGTTAAACACATTCTGAAGAAATTTTAACAGATTTACTGCAACATAAAACACATCTGGAGGTTTGACACTTACTTCATTTGAAGCTTTTTATTGTCCTAGCTAACAAGTGGCTTACAAAACATCTAAACATTATAGGCCTTTATACTGAGTTTTACTGTTTAGAAAATACAAAATTGTAAGTGTAGTCTTCTTTTCTTGAAATAACTTTGATGAACGCACTCTTTAAGGCTGAATTCACATTACAGGCTGAAGGGGCCAGAATCTGATTTTATTTGACAGATATCAAATTTTTTTGAGCAAGTTTGAAAACTCAAGTCTGATGGAATTTGATCTTTTAAAATCAGATCCAGGTCAGCTTAATGTAGAATTCAAAGAGATTTTTATCGTATGACCTCAATCTGAAAGACCAAGTCAGCAATCAGAAGATAATTATATTTTACAATGGTTGTGGAATTTAATAAGATATATAAGGAAAGCAAAACACTTCTGTTCTGCCAAAAAAAGATTTTAAAGTGTAAATGCTCAGTTTTTGACCACATCTCTTCTGCACAGTGGGTCTTAATTTTAAGAATCATTAATGGATAAGATAGAAGTCTCTTATGTGGCATGGCAAACAGTTTAAGCATTCATATTGTAGACTGCATTGTGAGGCAGTACATGACTATACTAGATTATTAAAAAAAACAATTTAAATGGCTTAGTGTGCTTCATTTTATTTGAAATGTGTAAAGAATTTCTACAGGATTCACAGTGTTGTCTCTGGTGTAGAAAGACTTCTGTTAGGTTTTTCTTATTTCACAGTGATATAGTCCAAAGGAAAATCAACACATTTTTCCATCACTCCTCCCACCTCACAATCAGCTCAGAGGTCTGTAACCAGGAGGTCTGATTGGTGAGTGAGCAGAGGTTCATCCAGGTTGATTACTTCCCTCAAAGATTTGCCCTGGAGCAGGTCAGGTTGGGGATTTTGGTCTTTAAGAGCTGCAGCTTGTTCACAGTGAAGTACAATGCAAGATACATGAAAAGAATGACATGAACAGACAGACAAATAAAATTAGACCTGAGAAAATTATAAGTAATGAGAATATAGGCTTTTAGAGTTGTAGAATCTTTAAGACCTAGTCTTTTCTCTTGCTGTACTCACAAAAATCAACAAAAGATGGCAGAAACTCTGTTAAAGGCAAAGCAAAAGTCCACATTTTTACGTGCCATGTGAGACAAACTATATGGTGGCCTCAGTGTTAAGATGCATATTGAGAAGCTGTTAAAATACGCAGTCCTGTGTATGACACTTGGCAACATCAAGCAGTTACAGATGCAAGCAAAAACTGCCTTTGACAAAGCACATAGGGCTATAATCTGGCAGATTTGTGTTTTATCTGATACACTGAGAATAAAGACCCACATTTGATTCATGAACAGAGTGGCTAAGGCATTGTGTTCCTTTAATCCATAATTTACTTTCTAACTTTTTTAATTTCATCTTCTAATTAACTCATCTCTGTGAATCAAACTGAGGGAAATGCACTCCTTTGGTGAAGTAAATTGGCACTTCGCACCAATTAACTGTCATTATGTTCTAAATGCAGTCAATTCTCAATTAAATATGACAATTACATGCCCGTGATTCCTGCGCAGAGTGTCAGCTTTCTGTGAGTGCTGACAAGAGATAGGAGATGAGATTGCAGCAAGTTGTTATTTCATATCAGACTTGTTATATTTGACTGCTCAAATCATTATTTCACACAGATGAGCAAATCAAACATGTGGATAGTTTGTCTTTTTCAGTTGAAGTTAAGAGAGAAATGAAACTGCCCCACGCAGTCATCAGATGTGAGACTTATTTAATTCCAATAACTGAAATTAATGACTAGAATGGTGGAAAAACAGACAGTCATGGTTTCATTACAGCCTAAGAAAGCCTCTAGTGATAGGAACGGATCATAGATAGATAGATAGATAGATAGATAGATAGGTAGATAGGTAGATAGGTAGGTAGGTAGGTAGGTAGGTAGGTAGGTAGGTAGGTAGGTAGGTAGGTGGGTGGGTAGATTCCCTTTGTCTATGTGAAAATGTGATTTCACACAGCCTTTATTACCATGTCTGTAGTACGCAGACATCCAGAAACAAGAGATCTAAAGTAAAATTGTGCTTTTTCTGGAGCATTAATGTGGAGTTCCCAGTTGTGTATCTAATTTGTAACTCAGAAAACCCCACTTCACTGGAATGCACCAATAGTAACATATCTTTTGCCTTTTGTTTAACTTCAGCTTTGGTTGATAAAAGAGAACTGCAGATCTGTCATTTTAAGCCTTTTTCAAATTTCTGATACCATTACACCCAACATTAATTGAATGACAGTGAGACAGAAACTTTTGTGATAAAGAGGGAAATTCAAATATACACGTATCAATTTTGTGAAACAGACTCTTAACATAAGTAAAATATCTTTGCAGTAATGAATGCTCACTGTTCCACCTAGTGTACATTTTAACATTCGATTCAAAAAGATTAAAAATTTAATTGAAACTGCTGCAAAGAACACCCAGGAACAAGAGATTGGAATTAAAATCATGCCTTAGTGTTAATGTGAAGTATGATAATCTACAATCTGACACGACATATTTGAACTTGACGGTCCATCCCTGCGAAATTTCTGTTTGAATGTCAGTTGTCAGGTCATTGTAATAAATTGAAATTTAAAACACTGATCATTTACCAGTAAAAAAAATCAAACAGTGTTGAAACTTGTTTCTGATATCCCAGCAACAAATTCTCAGGCCACTGTCTTTAGACTCACCAAATTGAACTAAGTTTCTGAGTTTGAAATCAGACGAAATGTGATCCAGGACCTTTAATTATCATCAACCTGAAAGCCCTTCTTGTTTATAAAAAGTCACTTAGCAGTCATCCATATTTGACAGACTAAACAGTGATGCCAAAGAATAAAATTCACTGTTTCACCTCTGCTTTGTCAGAAGTGCTGCTCATTCTTTTCCCATTCCCTCTATATAGCACAGGAGTTTCCCACACATAGACAATGCTTGGGTGGGCCGCTCAGGTATTTTTACAGCCTCCCAGGTTTCCATTTTTTGTTGTCTAAAAATAATCCAGTTTGTGCATGAGAGAGGTCCACTGAGGTGCAACATCTCATGTTAAAATCAAAGCTTGTTATGCCATTGTGTCAACATTTTTCAGCTCCATCTGGCTGCAGATCTTCACTCCTGTAGTGCAGGATTATTGTTGTGATGTTACCTCACTGATAATGAGCCTGAGCCGTTACAGCTCAACTGTTTTGATCTTGAAGTATAAAGTTATGCAGTTCAAAATGCACTGATGTCATTTTTAGCGTCTTCGTAGAATGTTCTGCTGATGAATACTGTCAAAAGAATAGAAACACACTAGAAATGACTAACAGAATAAAGGGGTTTGGGTCTACTCCACCAAACCCCCTCTTAACACCCTTACTGCCGAAGGTCCACACCAGGTCTTTTCCATTTAGAACCTCATACAGATAACCATTCCTTTATATTATTTCCCAATTTTGGTCAACAAAGTTTGAAAAAATCAATCTGAGACAATCAAGATATGCTCAGTAATTAAACATGCTTAAAAAATCAACCCAATCACAGCTGTAAGCATGAAAATATTCATTTTCCATATTGATCAGCCAAGCACATTCATTTTACTTTTTAGGGACTTTGTCTGGTTAGAAAATGGACAATGGGCTGCAGTGGGCCTTAGTCTGGACACCCCTAGTCTCATTACCTCCGGCTAGAACGTTACGTATTTGACTGCCTTTGTCATGTTGTTTGTTTGTTTGTCTGTCCATCTGTGAGCAAGATAACTAAAAATGTTCTTGATCATGGCACAAGGTAGAGGTAATTGAACTTTTGGCTGGTAAACCAGATATGGATCCTGGATTTTTTAAAGAATTGTTAACATTGCAAGATAGAGCAGTTTTCCACATTTTCCATAATAACTCAGCTGATAATGTCAGAAATGCCCAGGCAGAGGTTTCCATGTAGAGCAGTATAAAGTTGGTGTCCAGAATTCCCATTTCCCAGTGAAGTTGATCAACATGATCTAGCTCTACCATGAACACACCCTTGGACTTACAAAATGATTTTACTAATGGTCATATTGGTGACCCTGTCTGTTCATACATGTTGCATTACAGTGTTACATAAGCATGAGAGAGCATGGCAGGGGGAGGCTCCACATTCATACATAGTCAGTCATGCACTCGTATAGATCTGCATTTCCATGCTGGCAGAGCTGATCACTGTCCTCTGAAGATGGCACAGAGGGGGTATCACTATGTATGCTTTTTTCAGCTGTATTAAAAATGAAATAGTACTATTCAAAACCCAAGTGTTTTTACATCACAGTGTAGTGTTGTGGTGGCATGAGAGGCATTTTTTGTAAACAAAGAGGAAGCTTCCAGGATACACTGAGTCAACTTTTCCTTTTAGCCTCTTTTATTTACATCCGATAGCAAATGGGCAGAATATGTGACCCTTACCTTTACACCATTGGGTTATACATTGCAGACAAGCCCTGGCATTGTTGTTATTTTCCAACCTTGGTGTGGTGATGTATTATGGTGCACTCCATTTACCTGGGAACTGAGACTTGGGGAGTGGAAATTGCGTCACTTCCCATTTAAACGTTTTCTGTTTATGAGCTGGTAAAGTTGGGGAACCTAAAGATAGTCTGACTTCCCAGCAGGAAATTTGGACAGAAGAGGGGATTCCAGTGACCTATTTAACATGCAACTCAGAAAATTCCACTTCTGAGACTGGAATGCACAAAAAATATCATATTTTGCTTTTTATTTAATTTCAGCTTTGAGGGAAAAAAGATGTGTCTTTAAGCCTTATTCTAATTTTATACCATTAAACCCAAAATAATTGAATGACAGTAAGACAGAAACAGGTGTGTTACAGTGGGAAATTCGAGTATACATGTAGCAGTTCATAAAACAGACTCAACATGAGAGAAACATCTTTGCAGTCATGAACACTCACTGTTCCCCCTACTGTATGTTTTTAACTGTAAGAAAATGTAATGAAAACTGCTACAAAAGTCAAATATCCAACTAATCTAATGAAAGTAAATGGGCTATAGTGCTTTTCTGATCTATTTGACTCGTCAAAGCAGCTTTTAACTAAAGGTCACATTCACCTATTCACACCCATTCACTCTCACATTCATTCACTGATGGTTGGAGTTTCTATGTCAGTTGCCCATCAGTATCAGCTAACACTTTTACGCCCTTTCATGCCCGTTTTCACACCACCTGCTACCTTCCTGTTACAAAGCGCTCTGTCAGACTGTGCCACCGACGCCCTCAAATCTATTCCAACAGTTAACCAAACCCATGCAGGAATGTACATTTAACTGAACAAAATCAGCAACAAAATATTAGGATAATCATGCTACGCAGAGCAACTGAATAGGGAGCTACCTGCATCAGCTCCAGAAGCCCAATAATGTGAGATATAAAAGAATCACAGTTTCTGTCAGCCCGGGTTTGGACTGCTTTCTGATTCAACGCTGCAGTCGAGGAGTTGGCACAGTTACTTCCATGTTTAGCAGTCTAAACTGGAAGCTTTCATTGTAGTTCAAGATCATGGGTAATCATACATATATGACCAGAGACAGCTAACATACCAGGGCAGTGCTTTTCCTAGTGCTGTAACACACATCCAGGGGTGTGTTTTCCTTTGAGAGGTCTGTGTGGGACTCGTACCATTCCAGGCTGAGTAGGAGGGGGGCAGAGTGAGAGGAGACTCTTGAATCGATCGGCCTACTTTTATTTCCTCCACAAAACAAGTAGCAGGAGAGGCTGCCTGCGTACATGTGTGTGCCATGTTCTTCCCTCTTTGTCTAGCTGGGAGGTAATACCATTAAAATAATCCTTAATGCTCCCTCGCTCTTTGTTCGTGGTGACTGTGACCCCTGACGTCAGGGACCACTGGCATTGTTGTTACATCGAAGGATCAGGAAACAGAGGGGCTTTTACCGTCTGTGTCGTGATGTTGGAAGTTGTGATTTAATGATGAAGGTGACGGTTTGTTTGCAGCATCACACTGTCGTGCAGGGAGGTTGAGTCACTGTCAGCGACATTAGATCAGATAAAGTCCTGATGCTGTTTATACGAAAAACCTCATAATTTGTCCTGCTTTATCCTTACAAAATGGATTTAAGTTTGAACATTATTACTCTAAAATGTAAGGAAGGCACAGACTTAAGGTAGGCAGAGAAACTATAACATGATAGATGGACGGTACATCTTTATTCCATCCCTTTGCACAGGAATGAAGCAAAATGTACTTATTCCCAAATGTATGGGTGATTTTGTTTTTGCAGGCATTTGTCTTGTCAGAAAGACAACTCAAAAAATTACAAATGGATTTTTCAGGGAATGTAAATCATGCCCCAGGGAAGAAGTTGTTACATTTTGGGTGGTGATCTGAATCTGGATGTGAATCTGGGAGTTTTGTAAGAATTTATCAACATTTTAGGATTGGCTAACCTTGCAGTGCAGCTGGTTCAATGTCTGTAATCAAGCAGATCCATTTTTCCAGGCTCCAATCTAAACTGATTTTGAGTGGCCCAAAGAAAATGGTGTCAGAAAGGCTTTCAAAGAGGTTTGTGTTCTCTGAACACTTCTGCTAGTCACATTAAATTTACAGAAGGAGCCTCCTCTGGTTGTCCCAATTGTGCCATAATATTATACATTGTCTTTTGGTTTGAGAAAAAAAAATCATTTTGAAAGAAACTTCTGCAGAAGTAGGCTTTGCTATGGAGCAACAGCTGCCTCATTGCCCTTCTTTATATGTAAAGTGGAGTGCAGCTAAACATTTAATGGTATATATGGAAATAATTATTTTGATGCTGGCAAGGAAGGCTATAATGACAACATGGGTTCAAGACGGATCTTCATCTATTCTGCTGTGGAAATCTTTAATATCTAGCATTGATGTTAATAGTGTTTATTTGAAGATTAATACAAAAAAGCTATGAATAGAAATAAAATAGAAGAAATACAGCCAAAGTACCCCTTACCTGAACGTAGAAAACTTGGTTAAGTTATTTTTTAGCAAATGTTTGTGCATTTTTGCTGCTGTAAACTTTAAAATCTTAGCATCAAAACCTTGCCTTAGGCTTGTTAATATGTTTAATATTTAAAATCCTTTCTTAGATCAGCTTCAATCAAGTTTAAAACTAAAGTAATGTTGAAAAACACTTGAAGAATGAAAAGGCCTGTTTTGGATCCTTGAAGGGATATTCAGTATTTTGAAGTGGGGTTGTGTGAGGTTCATGGTCGCCAGCAAACAGGAGCCTCTGCAGCGTTCACTGTGAAGGCAAAACATTACTGGAGGGTGAATATTAACGCTTCAAATTGAACTTCATATGTGGTTTTAGAAGACTCAAAGAGGAGTTATGTGTCCAAAGTCAGGATTTAAAGTTAAAAGAAAGAACTGTGCCACACTAAATTACAATGCATTTTGTGGCCTGTTGCTAGACAGACCACACAGATTTAATATCAACTTCACTTGTGACAAGAGAAAAAGCCAATCACATTGAGGATTTGGGTTTTGTACCTGGGGTGGTCTATCAGGTTCTTTGTAGGTCACAAACTTGCCTCCATGCCCCAGCCTCTTCCTCTTTGCGTTCCACATTCTGGGCAGCACAGGGCTAAGGAGATATTACAAGTCAGGGTTCGCCTTTCAGCATGCCATAAGCGCACATTTCTTTTTTTGTGATATTGCAGGAATTCTTTTTTTATGTTTTTTTTTTTAGCATTTTGTGCCTTTATTGATAGGAGAGAGACAGTGGCTAGGCTTGTGAAAGGGGGCGAGGGAGTAGGGGAAGACACTCTGCAAACAGGTCACGGGCGGTACTCGAATCCGGACCAGCAGAAGCATGTACATGGGATGTGCATGGCTACCAACCACTCCACCAAACCAGAACCCCTATTGCATGATTTTTTTTAGGTTGGAAGGATCCACAGCAGGACAGATTCTTGTGTTGGTTTGAAGCGGACATTCATGGCTGTGAAGAGGTTAATGGCTCCTGTGGTAGTGAGAGCTTCGTCGTTCCTCCCCCACACTCGTATTTCTGTGAAGCTGGTGCAGGAGTTGCATTTGTCACCAGAGCTGCCAATCAAAATGTTGCACAACCCCCCCCCCCCTTAATAACATATTAAAGCTCAAAATTTTGATAAAAGAAGACTTGATGATGAACGTGATCTTGAAGGACAAACTCGCTTTTCATAAGAACCAAATTAAAAAAGATTTCTAACACAACATGCTAATCTTTGAATATACCTGAAAACTCTGTTGGATCAAATGGCTCACTGCTCCAGGTGCCCTGAGGTGCTGCTTCACTTTAAGACTTTCAATTCAAATGGCTCCTTTCAGTTCAGAAATATTATTCCCCCTGAGATCAACTTATCTTGAATATTGTTCATAAAGTGACAGCCGTAACAGAAAGAGACCATGTTCTGTCAAACTCATTGAACAGATATTTTAATGTAAAGTCTGGCTCATTTCCTGTATGTAAATGTTGAGGAGCAGTGCATACTTAAGTGATGTCAGATGTTTTGATTTCACTTTTAGGGAGCTTTCATATCAGCTGTCTTTTATACAGTCTCTGTTTGAGTCATATAAACAGGCTGTTAGTGAATCAAACTAAAAACTGTCAGAAATATTACAGATAAAAGTAGTTTGACATTCCCCGTTTCAGCTCTATGTCACAGAGTCTCAGATAAACGTGGTGGAGGGTTACCAGGCAGATTTAGCTCTGGTCTGACTCAGCATCCTATCATCTCTCGCATTTGGAGCCATTTTGCTTGGCTACACCCCGGCAGGCTCCCTGCGGGGGGCTCAGGGAGGGAGGCAGTTGGACAGGCGGAGTCTCCTCCTCCTCCTCGTCGGATGGCATGATGCTGGCAGGGTAAAGCCTCTGGGTGGATCCTCTTAGCATGTGCTCCGTGTTGTCACCTGTCCCCCGTTGGCCACAGGTCTTAATGGAAGATCAACCTGTGTTTGTTTTATCAGAGGCTGTTGTGGTCCCGGAGAACCAATAAGAAAAGAGAATGACTCACTCTAGACTCTTAACTAGTACGACTGCACATTTGAGATAAATTAGAGTGACAAATATTTGGTGAGACTTTAATTATTTGGGGATTCAAGCCTCCAAAGAGTCCCGTTTTCTCTTTGTAATTTGTCACTGAAGGACGTGGAGGTCCCTGAGTAATTTTAAAACTCCCTCTTTCTGCAAACACAATCCTGACAGGATAGAATAATAATCACTAATACTCTTTCACAAAACCCATCACTAATCTTAAAGTGAAATCAGGACTGAACAAGGAATGGTTGCTTTTAGCACAAAGAACATAATAGCTATTGATGCATGATTTTTGGATCCTTTTAGATAAATGAAACAATTTTGTAATCAGAGTTCTGTGTCTGTGTTAGCAGGATAACAAGAAATTGGCGAGTTACTCCTAACATCAAAACATTTGTGTAATACTACTAAGATGCAGCTTTTATGAAGTTTGTTTATTACGTAAGCACCTAATCTTCCTCAGTAAGGTCATTTTTTTCCTGACCGGTACATTCAGACTCAGTGAAAGAAATGTATTTGTCAGAGAACAGAAAGCATGCATCATGTGTCAGTATATAGTAAATCAAAAGTGGTTTAGATAATCTCTGAGAAAAAAATTATTTTCATGTTAATCTTTTCAGATTTTGACAAAGGTGCAAAAAAAAACCTTTTTTAAAGTTTTTTTAAGTACATTAAATGTACAAAATAGAGCAGGAATTAAAGGATGAAATATGTATCCATTGAAGTACTTTAAAAATATGTTTTTATCCTCCAACATTTTTTGTTTTATCTAACATTATTACCTCTCTTGATGAGGTTTTGTCTGTCTGTCTGTGAGCAAGATAATTCAGAAAGTCCTGAACAAATAATAAAATTTTTCTGGGAATATTACTAATGGCACAAGGAAGAAGTGAGCACTTCCAGTTTATTGTGCATTTAAGAGTTTGTTTTTTGTTTTGCACATCTTATCAAATTGCCAAAGGCTTAAATGTTTCTTCTGAAACATCTGTGGTTGATCATTTTTAGCAATCTGTTTTAACACAACTACAGGCAGAAATGAGTTTTTACACTGTTGACTTGCAAATAGAAAATAGCAGATTTTTATAGGAGGTACTGGTAGAATATATTCCAGGCATGATAAACAAGGCATGATCACAAGCATCTTTGTTTTTACTGGACTTTTATCATAGTTATGATGGCCATGAATGTTGTCTGATAAGTAGAGTTGATCTCAGGCAGGTATGCGTGTTCAGATTGCAGGGTGTAACTGAAGACGTTTTTGTGATGAAAGTGGAATGCCCCAAACAGGTACTCAGCGGGTAAAAAACATTTGAAATGAAGCACACTTTATGTAAAAATAATTACATATCACCAAACTGGGTTACATTTCTTCTGGTACATTCCCTCCCCCCCCTGCCTTTATCTCTCAGGCTTTTCCCGTTATTTTGTGATGTCTTGACCATGAAAATAAAAAAAACGTTTTATTTTATTTTTATTTTTTTCCATGAAAAAACTCTGCACAACCCCTGTTTTCCATTTTTTAATAATGTTCCAGAAAACACAATCTCATTACCAAAAGATACACGGACTGTTATTCAATTACTTTCTCTTTTTTCTTGGAAGATTCCGTTATGACTCCACGCTAAGACAATTAGAAGTCTCTGGCAATTATTTGATTGTTGAGGGTTAAAACACACTCAGGTTTAAAACAAAAGCAAGTATTGTACTGTACAAAGGAGCCCATTTGAGTTTTTTTCCCTCTCGGTTATGTCATACATACATTAAACCATTAAGCGGTGCAGTGGCTCTTTCTTATTGTTCACACTGCTATTACAGGAGAAGTGCACTTCAGGGTATTTAGAGCCGATGAAAGCAAACCAGAAGAGACCCTTCACACTCGCGCCACGTCACACCATCACCACACGTAGGCTTCCAGATAGAGGTCAAAGCAGCAGAAAGAACCCTCACTTAGTGAACTGTAACCCCCCCCCCCCCCCCCCCTGTTATTTTGAATTATTAGAGATCATTATTTGTTTCCTCTGAAGCGCCTTTCGCTCTCACAGGTATCAGGGGGAAGTACAACTGTTTCATTTTACATGTGAGGATGCAAAACTAGAGAAGCGAGAGAGCAGGTTGAGCAGTTGCTTTCACTGCTGCTTTGTCTGTCTGAACAGAAACCGCACAAACGCACAAGCGGACTGAGAGACGTGACCATGGGGGGGTGGAGAGGGGTGAGGGGGATGTGTTCTGTTTTCTTTTAAATTAAGTGCCTGCACATTTCTTTAAATCCTGCTCATTATGATTAATGTGGCATAAACACGTGCCTCGCAGTCACAGCAGTAATGTGGCAATTTTATACCTTGGTGAAGAAAATTAACTCCGAAATAATAAATGCTTGCCTCAGGCACTCGCTGATAAACTTGACAAATGAACAGTTTCTGTCTGTAATGTCCTTGTGAATCATTTCATGCATGCGTCAGCGTATGTCGTAATTTACAGCACCTCGCAGTGACGTTCAATCACAAGTGTAAAGCCACGAATGTACAAAAACTTGCCTGTCCTTAGACGAAAGCCTGCCCACACAGAATCAAAGACAACAGCACATCAGCCACTTTATGCAGCACCAGATACCATATTGGTGCATGATCTGCTCATTTTTATGTAGGTCAGAAGTCACAGAG